>VWZD01006844.1:3606741-3736935 GCA_013396695.1 Sakesphorus luctuosus
TGAGCGCCGCACTGCGGCTCAGCCCCAGCAGCAGCACCAGCAGCGCCGTCAGAGAGCTCAGCAGGCTCTCCCCGTGGCACAGCATGGCGGGGCCGCTCAGCGGGGACTGCCCGCCCGGCACTGCCCCAGCACCGGCGTGACGCAACGGCCGCCCCGCCCCCGACAGCCAATCAGCGCTCGGCACTCAGCTCCGGCAGCCAATCAGCGCCCGCCGCCCGGCGCGCTGTGGGCGGGGCGCAGGGCCGGGTAACCCTGAGGGGCGGCGGGAGGAGAGCGGGGCTCCAAAAAATACGGGAATAAAAGGGAGCGGTGCGAGTGGGATCAAAGTACTGCTGTCCAGAGAGGCGCAGAGTGCCTGGGGAGTGTTGAGGGCTTTTCGCAGCTATGCCAGCTAACTGTTTAGAGACATAACATTAACAGCTGTTATTTTTTTCAGTTGGTTGCTGTTACATCGTGTGAAGCTGCCCCTGCAGGTGGCTCCGCTCGTGCCCGTCCCCCGGAGCCGCTGGAGGAGCGGGCAGGGCCTGGCTTGGGGGGCTGCGCGGGGAAGGCCACTATTAGCACCTAACAAAAGTCTGAAACAGCTGGAAAGAATCCAGAGGGAAGAGCAACAAGGCAGGAAAACAAGGCTGGAAAAGCTGGGTTTGTTTACTTGGAAGTAGGATAGCAAAGCTGAGGAAATAGTGGTTTGTATTAACGTAAATGGGGATTTTGGCTCTTGCTTTGGTGTGTATCTGTGGGGAGGATATGAAAAAACAGAGTTTGCAGTGAGGAACTCTTGCTAACCAGAGGTGGAATAGGCAGCAGGTAATCTTCTAAACTGGATTTAGTTGGTTTTTAATATATATTTGTCATATACTGTCCTAGCTGGTTCTGAGCATCTCCAATATTCTCTTCTGTTTATGGTTTTGTGATTCTGCCAGGTGTAGCTGAAGAAAAATCAGAGATAATATGCATACACATACCAAGTAATGGAATGGAATGTCTAATTAGATGTCATACACATTTAAAAGATCATCTGGTAGACAACAGCATTTGTTAAGATTAAAGGTGAAGATTTAAAAAAAAGCCCTCAATAATCATTAACATACTGAAGAGGTAACAGATGACAGAGTTGGTTTTTGAAACAACGACGACAGCTTTAACAGCTCTAAATACTCACTGGGAAAAATAGATGTTTCCATAAATTTAAATTTATTTTGCTTGGGCTAAGTGCTGGCTACTGAGTGTGGATTTTCCTTCCACCTGCCCTGCCGGTCGGGTGTTACCTGCTGGGGGGCAGGATGGAGGGATGGATGGATGGATGGATGGGGTGTCCGGTGACAGCGGGACGCTGTCCCTGCTGGTGTGTCCTCACACAGCCTGCCAACAGCCGCTCGTGGTTATCTTCCTCATCGCACCGTGCTCCGTGAAACTGATACCTGCGGCGGCACCTTTGTGGTCCTGACTGTACAAAGGACAGCAGAGCTGTGTGATACTTGATGTGATAAAGGAGAGCAGACTTCACCTGTGCCGACAGGGGAACTGGTCTCGGAGAGCGGTGGGTGGAGATGGCTGGAAAGGAGCGCACCAGGATGGCGCTCCGTTCGCTCTGAGCCGGGGCTGCCTGTGCTGGGCGCTCACACAGCCGTGTCGGGGGCTCGGTTGTGTGAAGGTGTAACGGAGCCCGCGACAGCCAGACCAGAGGGTTTGTCCGTGCGCTGTGGCAGGCCGCAGGGGCGGATCGGGGCGGGGCCGGCGGGGCGCTGGGCCCGCGCAGGGCGGGCGGGAGGCGCGGGCGTTGCTACGGAGCGTTGGGGCGGCGGCGCTGCGAGCCCCGGCAGGTACCGCGCGGTGGGCCCGGGCCCTGGGCCGGGGGGGCCCGTGCCGTGCCGGGGGGTCCGGGGACCCTGTACCGGGGGGTCCGGGGCCCTATGCCGGGGGTTGCGGGGCCCGTGCCGGGTCCGGAGGGGCAGCGGCCCGGGCGGGGAGGCCCGCGGGGCCCAGGGCAGGCTTGACAGCGGCCCCGGCCTGGGGTGGGCTCGGTGCCCGGCGCGGGCGGGCGGGCAGAGATCGGCCCAAGAGCCGTACGAGGGAACAAAGCGCTGCCAGGCCTTGCCAGGCGGTGCTGGGCGCTGAGTTTTCGCTCCCATGGGGACAGGCAGTGTCAGATGTAAAGGCACTTCTAGGGAAGCAAGGCTGTAATTTGCCTTGTTTGTTTGTTTGGTGGAAATATTGATGTCTGTTCATACTGGGATGTGTCGAGAGGGAGACTCACAATAGTGAGACACAAATTCCTCTCAACCCCCTAAACATAAAGGCTGTTCTTTCTTTAATACCAGGTTGGGGTTTTCTCCCCCGCCTCTCAATTCGGTCGCAATTTTATTTTTGGGGGTTCTTTTTTACAGTTGACACGATCTGTCCTGGTGTTGTGGAAGATCTCAAAGGTTTAATCTTTGATGGAAATGTAGATGATCTGTGGCTGGTGTAGTTCTGCAAATCCTGATTGTCTCAATGCTTGCTTTCTTCTCTGTGTGCCTGTGATCATTTTTTCTCATAGATGCGGGTTCTGTTTTTATAGGGTAAAACAAAGAACAGCTTTGCAGCTTTTGTTAGTGATAGGAAGAAGAGAAATTAATTCAGTTTTCCGATGTAGAATTTGTTTCCCAGAACACAGTGACACAGAATTAGTTGTGATATTGTTTTCCCTTCAAGGCCTTCGAGGTACATGGAGTAGTAATGTTATTATTCTTTCAGCTTAGTTAATATGAAGATGGAGGACTATGAAATATTCTGTAAGAAGCATCTTTCCAGAATCCAAGAAGAGGCAATAAAAGGGGAAACTTCTTTTACTGTTCAGCACAAAAATATCTCCCTTATTCATTTCTATGGAGTCCCTGTTCTTTCCCCTGTGGTAAGGCCTTTTTTTCCTGTTTCCTGCCTGATGTGCTAACTCTGCTATTGGCACTGCTTTGATGTGCTCACGGAATGATTCTGCTGGAGGTGTCTGTGTGAGCTGTTACCAGGCCTTCTGCTTAGTGTGTTCTGAGCATTTTAAGACTAAGGTTAATCTTAGTCTTAAAAACCAAATGGGTAAAATGTACTTTTTTCCCTGACATTGACTGCATTACCTTTACTTTCTAGAGATTTTCTGTCTTTATAAGGGAAGCACAAATGTTTGTGGTTTTAATAGACAAATGTTATTGCTGGGTACAACTTCATGTAAAATCATACTGACACTTCAGATGTTGAACGTGTTAGTTTACCATGCAAATAAGAAGTACTGAGATGGTTTAAAGGCTTGTAAGTAGTTTTCTTTTTTTTGCATGTGTTTGCATCTTCCCCTAATGTATTTCACAGGCTTATCAATTATGTTAAGTCATTTTGTGCTAATGCAAACAGAGCCAAGCTGGAGATTGTTAGTAGTTCCTGCAGTACTGCAGCTGACTTCTTGTTTGAGTGAGGGCAAGTATGAATGGAGAGAAACTCTAACAACAATGTCCCAAAAATCATGTTATAGATTTAAATTGCAGACTAAATGCTATATTGTTATATTGTTCATTTACAAATGGGTGGGTATTGTAGTGTTTTGTAGGAGAAATGTCTGAATCCTGTGTCAGATTCGCAATGTAGCGTGTAATGTTCATGGAAATATTTTGATAAATGATGTTTTAAATTCAAGTTCATTTGCATGCAAGCCAAGAAGGCATTTTGTGCATCTTCCCTTAAAAAAAAGTTATAATTTGTTGACAAGAAGCTGGAATTTAACAGGTGCACAAAGTAGCAGGTGATGCTGTTCTAATTGGTTTGTTCTGCTGTTTTTCTTTCTAATTCATTTCTATAATTCCATTGAAGTTTGCATTTGGTGATATAAACCATCTTTCTTACCCTCTGTTTTTCAGCTTAGCCTCGAAAAGAAAAAGGAAATACAGGAATATAAGGAGAAGGCACTGGACCTGGAGACCAGGAAACGGAACTCCCGGAACAGAACTTTGTTGAATCGTGTTCAGGAGATTGTAGAAAATGTCCAGGTAGTGTTAGCCCAAAGGCAGCTCCTAATTTTATATAAAACCTCTGCTTGAAGACATTTTGAGGAAGTGCTGGGGTTTAACTATTCTGAAATTAGTAGCAGTTAACTCTCCACAAGCAGCATTTGCTTGTATTTCATGCTGGGTGTCCTGACAATGGATTGTTTAGTGACACTCATGGTAATCGATGGGACTTGCTTTTCACTCTTGTTTTGCTACATGCAAAAGACAGACCACATTGTTGCTTTTGTGGCTGTGTTGGAAACAACTAGATTGGAAAAACAAATGAACAACCCCCTGATTTTAGAGCTTGCTTTATTTGCAAGCTTACAGTTTAATCATGAATGATCTACACTCAACTTTATGGTTACAGAATTAAAATTACCTTCTCAACAGCTTGAAATTCTGTTGTGTGCTTTGCAATTTTACTGCGACTATTTTGTTTTCTTTGCTGCTTCACTGATGGATTTAGTAGAGATTTAAATTGAAAAGACTGTTGGCTACATCTAACCAAGGATTTGTCTTTGAAGAGGTTGGAATACAGCCTTTAAATTAACTTGTTGCTTAAACAAGTGCAGTTAACATGGAGTTCATTGGGTAACCAAGGTGGCAGCAACACTGCCTTGCATTGTTACTGGAGTGTATGTGGCAACAGCCATCTGGCTTAGGGTTTGACCAGCAGACCAGGAACACATGCAATGTAAAAGTAAGTTAGCTGGTTTTTTTTCCAAAGGTGTCCTCTTGATAACTGAGTTGCAGCACAGGATAATTGTAGTGTGAAAATTTTATTAAAGAAATGCTGGCTGGAAGTAACATCTTAATTCTCACCTGAATAAAATTGGTTTTTCAAGTACTCAGCAAATGAAAACTCATCTTTAGTTGTCTCTGGATTGGTAAAGAAATAACAAATTATTTTATAGTCCACTATTTTTATTTGGAATTACGTTGATCTGTTTGTACTTCTCTATAGGTTATATTTCATGCTGAAATTTTTCACTTGCATTTCTTATTTAATGTAAACATTTTTTTAATATTTTAAGAGAAATCTTGCAAGATAATCTGAAGCCATAAAGTTCTTTTAATATATCCAGATTACTTCAGGAAGAAAAGAGAATCTTTGCAGTCAGGTACTTGATATCAACAGAAATTCCAAGTGGACCATAATTCAAATTTGTATTTTAATTCCAATGATCTCTTTCTCATTGCAAAGAGCTCTGTATTATAAGCCATTTGTAGGAAGTCTTTAACAGTTGAACTGAAATGCTTTTAAGTTATTGTTACTTTTTTAAATTCAGGATAAGTTTGCAGGAATCTTGAGTTTTCATTGAAAATACGTGATTTTTTTTTTCCAATTTGAATTTGCAGATGAAGAAAGGGCTTAACATGAGTGATGTGAGTGCACGGGAGGCTGAGAATTCTTGCCCTGATTCAGATACAAAAGCTTTGACTGACTTCACAGCTCCATCAGATGTCAGTTTGGCATGTTCTCCAGAAAGACACAGTTCCACGGATGTAGAAAAGACACCAGAACTTACACCATCAGATACTGCAGGGCAGGTGACATCAAATGTAACAGAAGTAGTTAAAGCAGCAGAAGAGAATGTTTCTTCAAAGCCAAGTGAGAGTCGCTTCTCCAAAGATGTCCCTTGTCCAAGGGCTGCCTCTCCTGACAGGGTGTGTCACAGGCTCACATCACTGGCTCTGCAAAAGCAGGAGGGACGAGCGGGGTCACCATCAGATGAGGATGTCCAAGATCCATGTGTTATGAGTCTTCAGAACCTGATAAAGAAATCCAGAGAGTACATAGAGCAAACCAAGCGTACCTCAAAAAGCAGTTCAAAGAGGAGTGTAAGTGAAAGTCATTCAGATAAAGAAAATGATGGTGTTAAAACAACCGACTCTGTGAAAGAGAGAGCAAAACTTACAGGCAGAAGTGGCACTGCTCAAACTGTTGATAAACCCAGTCTTAAATCAAATACCCTTCTCCAAGGTGCCTCTACTCATACAAATAACACAAGTATGTCCACTTTATCCAGTTTTTCTAAAGTGGACATACCTGTGAGAGTTGGAACACCCCCTTTGCTGGATTCAGATTCAGATGAAGAATTCAAAAAGAGTTCTATGTTTGAGCGTGACAGTAGCATTGTCAGGAGCCTCACAGGCTCCTATGCCAAACTGCCAAGTCCAGAGCAAAGCATGAGCCCTAAAATGCACCGACGGCGCCCAAGACCTTTATCAATGGGACACATCATTATAAATAACCCTGTGAATGCTTATGAGCTGAGTCCTAAAGGCAAGGGCAGAACGATGGATTTAATCATGCAGGATATTGCAGATAAAAATAACGTGTCCGAATCAGTGCCAAAGTTTATGGTGGACTTCAATATGGTTTGCCCTGGCAGAGTTCCTGGTGTCAACAGGAATTCTTCAGGCCCATGTGATGGGTTGGGAGTCAGCAAACCAAACCGCCATTCCTTCGGGCTCTTTGAAAGCAAAGGAATGGTGTCGGCTACAGTGGAAGGACAGGTGGTGGTGGAGAGCAGGGGGCCATACAGAGTAGAGACCAGTACTAACATCATAGCTCCAAAGCTGACTGAGCCGTTTGCCATCAGTCAGTCTGCAGTGACACAGAAGATCCAAGCTGTGAATGAAGTGAAACCGCCTGCTCTGCCAGAAAACACCAAATGTGGTTCTACAGTAGAACTCAATAAATCTTATGATGTGGAAAATCCATCTCCACTGCTAATGCAGAGCAAGAGTGTGCAACAGCAGATGGATACTCCAAGTGTTTCCTCAGCACATGTGCAGGTTGCAGAAAATTTTGAGAAGGTGAAACGTAGACTTGATTTGGACACTGACAACTGCCAGGAAGAAAACAGTTCCTGTGTTCTAAGAGTTGGAGTGGAAGAACAAGAGAAGCAGTGGCTGCAAGAACTGAAATACCCTGTGGAATCAGTTTACATTACCCCTGAAAGTATGGCTAAAGGTAAAAGATTTCCTGTAGTTAGGTGTTACTTCTCAATATTACTTCTCAGTTTATAAATATTTTATAAAGAAACCCCAGTGATCATCATGGGTGTTTCTCAGTATGTACATGTGCATATCAAAAGGCTAAAATTTTAGTGCATGTAGTTTTTCTCAATAACCTCATTATTTCTGTAGTATTTAATTAATGACAGATCCTGAAATTCAGCTTGTTGCTTGAGCCATTTTTAGTGGCTTCTAAGTGGAGTAATTGCTGTCTTAGGATCTGCTTGGAGTCAGAAATCTGTAATCTTGGAGTCAGTTATTTGTAACAAATACTTCATTAAACAGTTTGAGGAAACATCAAGTAAAACATTGTGTATTAGTTTTGTGAATTCTGTATTTATTTTCAAGAATATAATTTGACAGCACAAATACTAATTTCCCATTTGGATCTAAAAATTGGAGTTTTGTTTTACTAAGGAAATTGTCTTGTTCCATGAGGTCTAAATAAGACCACTAAAAGAAAAGGCAGCCTGTGGAAATTAAAAGAAAATAGCTCATAATGCAAATCACTATGTAGGTATTTTCTTCAAATTCAAGACTGTTACATCTGTATGTGTCTCTACCAAATCAAGCTGAAATGGCATAAATAATTCCCTCAAGCAGGTGTAACCATTCTTAGAGCTGTATTTTTTGTGTCCATATTTTAACATATGATGAGTTGGTGTTACTGCTGTTCCACTCACATGCTTAGCCTACCATATGAACATGCAAGTATTTTGAAGGGCTGTGGTAAATTATGACATTCTTTACCTTACCTAGTGGAAACTTAATATCAAGAAAACCTTATATATTTTTTTTTGGCTGATGATGCAAATTACTTCCAGTAAAGGATTTATGTCTCTAGTAAAGACCACGTAGAAATTATTTAATATTTGATTTTCTGTTATGTACTTTTTCAGAAGATATTTTAAAAACTAAAATGTTGGCCTTTGAAGAAATGAGGAAGAGACTTGAAGAACAGCATGCACAACAACTGTCCATTCTGATAGCTGAACAAGAGAGAGAACAGGAGAAATTGCAGAAGGTAAAGTTAAAAGGAAAAATTCTAAGCTGAAATTCTGTGTTGTATGGAACTCTGTCAGGAAGCAGTTGGGTTTAAATGTATAATCTGTTGCTTTGCAGAGTTAGAAAAATAGTCTCATGGTTGAATCTTCCTTTTGTAGGAACTGGAAGAGCAGGAGAGAAAGTTGAAAGGAAAGAAGGTTACTACAACGGAAATAGAGATTTCCAAAGTGAATATTAACAGTAGGATGGAGTTGGAGTGGAGGAAAAAAAGTGAAAGTGGCTTGCTGGAAACTGTGCAGTCTCAGCTGGAGACAGTTCATAACACAAACTCCACCAGCATTGGTAAAACCGGGAGGGAAGAATATAGATGACATGTTGTGATATATTTTGTTCTACATTGCTTGACTGGACCAGCTGCCCCCCTGTTCTGATAAGTGCAGTGTTCCTGCCCTGGGGCTGGCTGGGATACAGAGACAGCTGCTGCCCTCAGCTGTGGACAGCACGTGTGAAACAAAGTCTGTGTTGTGTCTGTGTCCCTGGCATTTAGCACAGATTCAGCCATCCTCAAACTGTTCCATGTACTGTATTTGTTATATAACTGGTTTAGGGTACATTCAAGGAAAACAAGCCAAGAATAAACTCTTTTGATGAAGGATGAGGACGTGGATTTGCATCACGTACCTGAAGGTTCATCCTCATGCCGTGTTGTAGCTGCACAGCAGTGGGCCAGGTGTTCACGTGTGTGTAGAAGGTTTAGAGGGGCTCTGGCAGAGGATCTTGGTTGCAAGAGTACAGCTATAGCTGATGGAACACCTCCTACCTGTTCCAGAGCATTACGAAGTGTCTTGTTCTCTTTAGCAAATCTTGCACAGAAATGAATCAGAAATAGTTGGCTTGTATCTTGCCTGTAATTTATTTTGCCAGCAAAGCTGCTACCCCCAAGCTGAGTGTGTCACAGACACAGTCACTGCTCTATTGGCAGAAGTGTCTGTTGAACTGTGTGTTCTGCTTTGCATGCAGGTTTTGCTCATACAACACCCAACACCTTTGCTTCAACAAGTGAGACTTCATTCTTTCTCTGGGGACCATCAGGTAGTGGAGTTATAAAAACCTCAGTATCCAGGCCAAGTAATAGGATCAAAACTAGGTGGAGTCAGGTAAGAAAAAAAAGAATTATTTATATCTTAAAAAGCCCTCATGTTTTTGTAAGAGACTGGAAACTTCGTAATAGCTGTGTGGTAGGAAATCTTGCAAAAAAATTTGGTATCCCTTCCTATGTCAGTTTTGATTACACAAAAGACCTGTATTGAATATTTTTCTCATTCATATATTTACAATAATCATAAACAATATATTGCTTTTGCTAAATTATAGTGAATACTTTTGGCCCAGCCAAGACTTTATTAACAGCTTGTTTCTTACTTGGGAACTTCAGTCATATGATTTATGTTATTTGAGAAATAATTCATAATTCTTTCTTTTTTAATCAAAAGTTTAGAAAAGGCTGTGGTTTTTTTCAAGGTTTTCAGTCCAGAGATACAAATGAAGTTTGATAAGATCACTGCTGTGGCAAAGGGATTTCTCACTCGTAGACTCCTGCAGACAGAAAAACTGAAACATCTTAAGCAAACTGTAAAAGTAAGATCAGCTTTTTGTATTATGCAGCTTCTCCTCCTGTTTGTTTTTGTTCCTGCCTTCAGTTGACAGATGGAGTTCTGCATTTTCTGCTTTCAGAATTGGGGAATGTCTGTTATGTGAACATGTTTGAGTGTTGCATTGCTTAGTGTCATAAGGTCCAAGTCAAACAGTCTGTGTCCTGTGTGTGCTGTTTGTAATAATGGCTTTGTTGTGAAGGATTATGCTTGGTGCTTTATCTTATTTTCCATCTTCCCCAGGATACTGTGGAGTTCATCAAAAATTTTCAGTCTGAAGCCCCATTAAAAAGGGGAAGTGTGTCAGCACAAGATGCATCCCTTCATGAAAGAGTTATGGCTCAGGTGACACAGTTAAACTTTTTTTTTCTTCACTAACTATTCTGCTTTTGTAATATAAATACCTAAAACCTTGACAGTGACTTTGTTTAGAGTAAAAGGTTTATAACCTATGGCTCTGAAGAGAAGACTCCATGTTTGTGCTGATTCAGTAAGAGAGATTTCAGCATTGTGATGTGTTTTATTAATATTGAGAATGAGAAGAGCTTGATGATCAAAACCATGGGCATGTTACCTCAACTGCATATCTTACTAAAATTTTAATTGTTCTTTCCAGCTCCGAGCTGCTCTGTATGACATCCATGACATCTTTTTTACAATGGATGCATCAGAAAGGATGAATATTCTGCGTCATGATCGTGAAGTTCGGAAAGAGAAGATGCTCAGGCAAATGGTGTGTTGTATTCCAGAGAATGTCAACTGTCTTAGACTTAAAGTGTGAATCATTTTGCATTTAAGAGATTCTTACTCACACCCTAAAATGTTTCTTAAATCTAAATTGTTTATGTTCCTGCAGGTAAATTTTTTTTCTTTTTTTAGGATAAAATTAAGAGCCCAAGAGAGCGAGTGACACTTTCAACAGCTACACAGAAGTCTCTGGACAGGAAAAAGTACATGAAGTATGTGCTGTTCTCCCTTTGGGGCTGGAGGGAGGGAGGCAGGGTACAAGGCGATGAGTAGAAGGCATAGGAAATAGTGACAAGTAGCTCTTGGAGTAACAGCTTCTTTGCAAACTAACGTCTCTCCTAGGAAAAACAAATAAAAAGCTGTCCAGGTGTGTGATGTCTTGCTAATAGTATTTTGCTCTTACTTTTAGGAGGCTTCTTGTTTGTATAGGGGGAAAATTTGTTCTAAGCTGTAGTCCACCGGTGGGTGGGTAGTTCATGGTTGAATTTGCAAATTGTAAAAGGTGCTCCAAGTGAGTTTATCAGTTTAAAGTGCCTGGCAATGGAGATAGAGTACCTCTAGGAAAGCTTTTCTGGGGCACGGTAGTAGGCATTATCCTGCAACACAGTGGACAGAACAGTTGTGTTGCTCTTGCTCCTGAGTAAAAAAGTGATAATCTGTAGTACTGCTCTGACAGCATTACATATGGGTGTAGTTCCTTTCTCTGAGTGTTCTGTTCAAGACCTGGATGATGATTTTATATAATTGAAATATGTTTCAATACTTTTGTTTCTTTAGGGCTTCAGAAATGGGAATACCAAGTAAAAAAATAATCATAAAACAGAAGACTCCTGAAAGCCGGTGGGTGATGGTTACTGGTATTTGAATGCTTTTAAGAAACTGTCTTACAATGATAGATTTTTTTGGTCTATATTGCTGGTTTGTCATCAGTCAGCTCAGTTCCTGGTACTATTGATAGTGTTCAGGAAGACAGCAGCTACTCTCTTTATGAGGCCTGTCTGCACCTTTTTCTAGTATAAAAAGTCAGATATCTGGCATCCCTTCAAACCAATTTTTATCCCGTGTTTATCCAAAAGCTTTGAAGACATGCTGTCTGCTCATACAGTTCAGTCTTCGATGACTACTAAGTGATTCAGTCCTTTTTTCCTGTGTGTTCTTATCAACAACTTGGAATTTAGAGCAGTGTTAAGGGTGTTCTGTGTATTATTTTTGTTTCTTTGTTTTAAATAGTGGAAGTAATAATTCTGTTCTGGAATTTTAATTCTGGCCACTTTGCCTACACATCATCTGCATTGCAGAACCTGTTGGCCTTTCTGAAATTTGTTGTGTGAAACATGATGCACAATTCACTATTCCTTATGAGGTTTTTATTTTTAAAGGAAAAAGGCACTAATAAAAGTCTGTGTTTTAACAGCATACTTCAGCCAAACCAGGGACAGAATGCGCCGGTTCACAGACTGCTTTGCAGACAAGGGTAAGAGCACAGTGTGTTTATAGCCTGAAGATGAAAGTAAATGCAAAACACAGGAGTACAGTGTTGCTGAGTAATATTTACACATAGTGGTGCAACTGTTGTTCACAGTAAACATAATGACTTCCCGCAGTATTTTGAGAGGGGGATGAAGCTGTTTTACCTTATACTGCAGGAAAATATTTAGTGTTGTCACCCTCTTGTGTATGTCCTCATTTACACTGTGTTTCAGCATTTCTATTTGTAACATTCATTCCATGAAGCTTTGCTTCCACTTAATGAAATAGGTGTATTTTTATATGTAGACTGTAACATCACAGTGTCTGAACTATATTAGTTTCTTGAATAGAGTTTTTAAAATCCATTCATGGGGAGATGTTCTCCCATAACGTATCTATGTAAGACGTAACAATGTTGGTAGAAACTGTACACACACTCAGAAGGAGGCTCTGTGGGACATTGGCATGAAAACCTTTTTACAAACACAGTTTGATAGTGTCTATGTTTTTGTATACAGCCTTTCACCTTCGTTGCAAGTGACTTATTGACTCTTTTATATTTAATTAGAACCCTTAAGACCTCAGTGAATGGGGTTGAGCAAAATAGAAAGAAGGCCTCAGAGAGCAGAGTGTCTAACAAGGCTGTTTCAGGTGTGTAGAAAACTAGTGCTTGGATCTTATAGTAAATAAGTTACTAGTGTCTAGAAAAAGTAAATGAGCAATATATTGTTTTCCTTTCCTTGTGCACCTGCTTTGCTATGTCTTAAATCTAACCTATCTCTTCCAACAAACGATGGACTGGTAACTTAACCATCCACTTTCAAATTCTATAAACATAGTATGTAGAATGTGCTGCACAGCTCATTTGCTTTCACTCACCAGATGCCCAGTCATAAAAAAGATTGCCAGATATATTCACCATAACTGTTGAGAAACTGACTGTAGTCAAAATACTCAGATTAAAATTTTCATGTCATTGGATTCTTAGTTCCGTACTCACATCTTCAGCACAAAACCCCGTAAAAGAACAGGAAGAACAGTTGCAGACCCAGCACTGGGTGTTCAGTCATCATATAGTCCTAAAATTATATATATTACTGCATCATTTTACATCATATTAAAGCATTCTTTCTCACTCTTCTGTGTTGGCAGTGAGTGCTGCTCTGCTAAGAATGTCCCCAAGTTTATCGTAGTCATAATTACTGAGGTTGTGAGAGTTGATGCATAGCAATAAAAATAATTCCTTTGGGATATGTCTTTTTGCATTTGCTCTTTGTTGCTATATTTCAAATATCTGGAAAGTCATCTGCTTAGTTCTGGCTGCACAGTGTAACCTCATTGAGAGTTTGGAATCTCATGTGTTGCCATAGCAATAGCAACGCTTTCGTGTGCTCCTTTGGAAATAGGTGAGACTGCTTGTACTAAATTGATAGAAATGCACTCTGAAATTATTGCAGGGGGAACACTTGGCTTGAAATGAACTGTCTGCATAATTCTGGAATAATGAAAAAACTTAATTTAAATAGAATACAGGGGAAAACGTGAATAGTGATAGGTCTGACAGTATGTTAAATAGAGTGTTGATTTAATTTCTTGTCCTCATTCATCCCTGGCTAGCAATTAAATTGTGCTTATTAGAGGGGCAAAAAGGGAAGGAGGGTTAGTAGAATGCAGCTATTATAAATATATTCAACTTAGGCATGAGACAAATGCCCTGAAGAAAATAGTAATATCCTCATTCAACTTTTTTTCTTCATTCTCCTGATTGTTTTTTTTTAAATTCTGTCTGCAAAGTGCTTTGTAGCTTTAATAGCACTCCAGCTGGTGTCTGTCTCCAGTTGCTGTCTTTTTCTGGCAAGAGGGCATTTTGTTTAGGAATCAACTGGCAATCCTAAATTCAGTTTTCATTGTTTTTTACTCCTTCAACCTAAAGTTCTGTGCTAAAGAAAAAAGAACGTATTTTGAATTCAGTAAAGAGGCTTATTTATTGCTCTTTTTTTTCCTTGCTTTTAAAATTTAGTAAGTTTAAACAGGACCAGGATGTTCAGCCAATTGCCTGCAAGCTGGGTCAGGCAGCACATCTCCTGTCCATCTCCTCTGTTTCTGCCTCGTTTCTTTTTCTGTGGAAAAGAAATACAGGGCATGAGACACAGGGAGTGTTGGGGTGGTGGCAGCACTGGGGCAGGTGTGGCTGAGCAGGGCACAGAGTGGTGTGAGGGGGTGTGTGCTGTGAGGTGTGTTGGTGTTCAGGCCAGAGCTTTAGGAAGCCTCAGACCTGCTGTGTGTGAACAGCAGGTCTGTCCTTTGTCCCAGGAGAGGCCTCATGTGATTGCCCCTTGCCACTGTAAAAGGTTGGGTGACAATTGTATTCAGAAGGGCTGTCACTCTTTTTAATCAGATTTGCCTCCTGCAGTTATTTAGTCTGGATTGCAGGGGGTTTTTTGCACTTTCATATAGTATTACTATAATAGCCTATTATTTGTGTGAAATTTTTATATAACTTGGAGGGCACTTGAGTAGAGTTGAGGGGTAGTGTTAAATCACTAATAAAGCACCATTCCTGTCAGCCTGGTTGTCTTCCAGTGAGATCACAGGTGAGCTGAAGAGTCCAGCACTGGAGAGTGCTGGCCAGCGAGAAAGCCTTTTGTGTAGTAGGAACCTGTTGAGGTGTGGGGGATCCTGCTGTGGGGAGGTCTCTGGGCATTTCCAAAGCTGCTTTGCCCTGTGTGGCCCTTGGGCATCTGTAAGTAACCCCTGCAGCTCTGACAGAGGGTAACTGAAGAGCCTAAAAAGGACTGGCACATCCTTTGTTACATTCATTTACTTGCCTGGTAGCCCTTTCTCCTCCATGGCTGTCTCCATTCCCACCGCTCTGCACCGTGCTGTGGTTTTCACTGCTCTGTGTAAATGTTTGCTCACACTGCTGCGCTCTCTGTAACTGCTTGAACCGAAGGAATGCTGAGTTGTGCTACTTTTTAGCAGCCTGCTGTGCTGAGCCATTGAAAGATACTTGTGCTATGCATAGTACAGTATGGATTTTGAAATACATATATGTATATACTTGTTCCCTGTGTAAAGACTTATTTTTGTACTTGATCACCCTTCCTTTTATAAGGGCTCTGCCTGAGGGCCTTATTTGTACTGCACTTCTAATTCTGTACTGACATGGAAACCTACAACTGTCTTGGTTTAATTAACGTGGCAGCTGGGGAGAAGGGAAGAGTTATCTTAAGTATTTGATTTGAATGATATTTTTTGATTGTTTAAAAGTAGTGCTTGGCATAGTTAAACTTATCAGCCACTTAATCTCTGTCTGGGTGATGTGACTGTTCTTTTAAAAGCTTAGGAATTGTAGATGTTTTATAGTAGCAGAAAAGATTTTGGAATAGTTACCATGGAAGGCAGTGCCATAAAGTGTCATTGCTTTCAGAACTATAGGTAGTTTTTTTCTAAGGCATTTTGGGTGTAGCATTATGAAAACTGTAATTTAAAAAGTAGTCACTGAATATAATACTGCTTTCAGAAAAATTGTCCTAAACTTTTCCAGCTATTTTTGTTGGATAATCCTGTTACAAATCCCACTATATTAATTGTAAAATGGTAATGTTTCTACTTATTTTTAGGAGCATATGCAGGAAGAACCCAAAGAAAGAAGCCAAATGTTGTGACAATTTAAGAAGACAGCACTCACTGGGATAAAATGGCTGGTTTTTAATGGTGGCATTCTCAGCACTGATTTTAAATATTGCATCTTCTTTATATATATGTATATTTAGAAATTATAAATCTACTTTGTCATTTTCAGAAGACACATTAATACAATCATATTGAAGTAATAAAGGACTTTGAAGTTCTAATACTTGTGGGAAAATTGCATGTTAGAACTTACTGTGTGTTAATACTAGTGTGTCCCATAAGATTCAGTTTTGTTTATTTAAAGGCCACCACAGGGCAGCATGAGGTCATTTGTGACTTTTTCATGCTTTCTAATTCTTGTGTCTGATAAATGCTTTTTGCATTACTTTAAATTGCAGTTTCTGTGTGTGATTGCCACCACATGTAAGTCATGGGGATATATTTAGTTTCATACCATAAAGTTAAAGCAGCTAATTGGAAAAAAACCCCCCAAACTTAAAGAAAAGTGAATTCTCACATCAGTAAATTTGTCACCAGCTGTTTTGAATGTAGTTTCTGTATGAATGTGATTTACCTCAATTTCAGGACTAATGACCTAAATGTTTTGCATTTCTGCTAAGCTGGACAGACACGGATGCAGATTCACTGCTGGCAGATGGACCTACTTTCATTGACTAAACCAAAACTGTGCACTTACACTTGTGATAGATCAAATCACCACCATCAAGAGTCCTGGGACTTTAATTCCCTGCATTTTCTTATGGAAACAACATTTGGCCAAGATGGAGACATGTATGTTCTACAAAAACTTAAGGCAAGATTTTAATTGTTTTACCATTTCTGACTTGAATAGTAACTTCAGTCCATAAAACCAATCCATGTATGTTACATTTCATTGATGACAGTTGCAATTTTGCCTGAGCAATTGCTCTTTTACCGTGATCTAACAGGTCCTTGTACTGAAGGCATGATTTTGGGGGGTGGGAAATCCCTACCAAATCCCAACAAACACTTTGATATTTATGAATATCTAACATTAAGCGATCTTGCTTATATTTTACCTTGGTCTTCAAACTGATGGATAATATCTATCAACTTGAGGGGAGCATCATGCTATGTCTTCTTTTAAAGAACTTGAGACATGTTGTTAACAAAGTCATAGAGAGAAAAGCTCTGCTTGTGTAACCTTTGCAGTAGAGAACTGACCGCTTGAATGTGAAGTAAGTTATATTTTGTTACTTCCCCAGTGTCAATACAATGCAACATACTAACTTGGGAGGCTTTGTAACATGTTGGCATGGATATAAGAGGAAAAAAGGACTGAAAGTTTTAATGGTGAAATGTTTTAATTGTTCAAAAGAGGTTTGTTACACCAGGCAGTGAGTTACCCACACTGTGTGCTCGCCCATGGCAGGAATGCTGCCCCAGCCCTTGGCAGTGACACTGCTCGGTGTCTGTGCTGTTTGGTCTGTGCCCCATGGTGTAAATGTGAGAGTTTTCACCAGTGTGGGACCTGCCTCCCTCACACCACGCTGTGGTGCTGCAGAATCTCGGCTGTCTCACAGAAATGCCCAGGGCAAGCCAAGGTTCCTGCTGGCTCCCTGGGCACCAAACCTGCTTTGGTTCTCTGCCTTCCTTTGGAGGGACAAACATCACAGGAGAGGAAACATTTACCTTGACAAGAGTAACTTGTGTGGGTAGGAGACAAAAGGTGCTGTTGAGATAGGATTGATGTTTTTACAGGGTGTTTTATGTGCTGTATTTATTATTAGCATAGGTGCTATGGTGATGCACAGGTAGGTTTAGTGTGTTGGTAGAAATGAATGTTTGCTTTCTGTTTGGGTTTCACATCTAAACTTCTTTGTCTTTAAGCATGCTTCCAGTGTGTAATAAAGCATTGTAGCACAAGGATTTTTTTTTAATTTTCATGAGGCCTTTCTCTTGACAAGTGCCAGAATTTGGTTTTGTACATGATGTTTTGTATTTATACATATTTATCTTTTTATTTTGTGTGGAAATTGTGATAACATTCCAAAGTCTATTTATTTTTATACTTTATTTCATTTTTTTCACCTGTCTTGCTTTTTACTTAAAGCATTCTGCACAATAAACTTCAAACCTTTACCAAGAACTGCCTTTCTGTCCCTTTTTTCCGGCGCTCCCTCACGCGCTTCCCGCCCTGAGGGCGGGGCGGGAAATGGCGGCGTCACGTGACGGGCGCAAGATGGCGGCGTTCCCCTGGTGAGACGGCGGGGCCGGGGGTGCCTGTCCAGCTCGCTGGCAGCGGGCGCAGAGGGGCTGCGGGTCCCTGCGGGATGGCGAGGGCAGCCGCCGTGCTCCGCGACCCTCCCTGCCGCGGAGCTGAGCTTCCTCAGCGGGGGAAGCTCGCTGTCGATGGGGGAGGAGAGGCTGGGGCGGCCGCTGTGCCCGCGGGTCGGGTCGGGGGTTGGCAGAGCGCGGTCCGGCGCGCTGGGAAACCCGTAGGTACAGGGCGGGTTCGTGACACGGTGGGTGTCACTGAGCTCTGCTGGGGGGCGGAGGCTGAGCCGGGCGGGAGGGCACGGCCTGTGAACTGTTTGCCCCTCAGACAAGCGGACAGGGCCCGAGGGCCGCGGGCAGTGCCCGGAGTGTGGTCATGGAGCGTGTCCTGCCTGGAGCCCAGGGGCGGCACTGCGGCCTCGCTGCCCCGCTGGGACAGGGAACTGCGGCAGTGAATTCAGCGTTACCAACACATCAGGCTCTTAGGAGTCGGCACGGCTTACAGACTGAACAGGCAGAGCTTCTAGCTATGTGCAGTGTTACTGCAGGAAAAGGTGGTGAACAGCTGTGGAAGCTGCACTGAACAGGATAACTCACAGTCTGGTGTTTGTTATGGAGAGTAAGCACAACATAAGGCCAAAGCAAGCTTGAACTTGTCTCCCGTATTAGCTGTGTTACAAGCTGTCTTTTCACTTGAATAGCCACATTGTAAACGCACTTTTGAAAGACTTACTTGCAGGGTGAACAGCCCTTGTTCACTCCCACATGTGTATTAGCTGTGTGCACTTGCCAGTTCACTTACACTCTAATTAGAGTGCTCTTGCTTTGGCCTGGGGGTGGTGTTCTGTGTGAGCTGTCAGCAGTAAGAGAAATGTTACAATTAAGTAGCCAGAAAGAGTTTAAAAGGTTTTCCACTCATATGCTGATAAACTCATGAAGCAAGAGGGCGAGAAGAGTCATTGAAACATGGGACAATGGCAAAAAAAAAAGGAACTGGAGATCAAGAAAATAAAAGCAATAAACATGTGGATTTCACTGGACTCTTGCTCTCCTCCTCTATGACAGTAGATGTCAAAGTTTCTCCTTGGAGTAGCACAATCATAAATGATCTAATTCCTAGTTATTTTTTTAAATGAAACTAGGGGTTTTTTGGGGTACATGTCATCTGTGGAAGACCAGACTGCTTGACACTGCTGAAATTCTTCCTAATGAGTTAGGTCTCTGAGTAGGAGAAGAATTATTTGAAAGTTTGGATTAGTTTGTGTGAGAAAGATGTATATTATAGGGGGGAAGTGGTGTTTGTTTATGTTAGGAGTCTGATGAAAGAATTCTTTGTGTATCCACTGATTTTACTCACTCAGCTGAGGTGGTGGTGTGTGCCATAAACATTCTGAGGATCCTGAACGAAACAGGAAAGAGCAATTAGCTGCTCTTTACTTATTTTTAAAAATGCGTTTATTTTTGTAACTGAGCATCTGCATGGACATAGGCCATGATTCTCTCTTAGTATGTGATTATTTATATGCATGTAAACTTTCCTCTTGCTTTTTAAGGCATGCGAGATCAAGAAACTATGCCTCAGAATCTGAAGTGTGCAAACTGGAATCTGTACCCTTGCATTTTGGTGATTACCATCCACTGAAACCCATTACAGTGAGTTTTTTATGCTTTTGGAAAATGAATGTGAATTAAAACTGATTGTGTTCCTCTTTTTACTTTTGTTCCTTTGAAATTAAAAGGCTTTGAACTCAGTGGTCGTCCTTGTGCAGTTGGTTTCTATGTTAGTGGCCTGTTCTTTTAGAGGCATCAACGTTTATTCTGTTTGTCCTTTACAGAAATTTGCTGGTGCTGTTATGTGTCAAAACCATTCTCCTTCTGACAAATATAGCACTCCAGCTTGTGGGTTTTCTTGGTTGTATTAAATGCTGACTAATGGATACATTTCAAATCAAATTAATGCGTTACAAATAACCTGCATAATTATTTGATGTAAGATTTGGTTTGGGGTTAACTTCCAGTCAGCTGTGTGCTTTAAAACATTTATCATTTCTTTAATGTATAAGGGGCTTTTAAAGATGTGGAGGTTCAAAAAAAATCCAGCTTCAAAGAGATTATAGTCATCCACTAATGAATGATAAATGGGCAGGAGCTTCTGCTCAGGAAGGTCGGGAGGGAGATAAGACAGTGGCCTTAAGAATGGATTTGATGTTCCAGGCTTGAGTGTTGTACAGGAAAAGTCAAGGTGAAACCAGTAGAGAAAATTGAATAGCAAGAAAGTGGTTGGAGGGGAGGAATGAACATAATAAAATAGAAGAGGGGTACCAGAAAGAAATTCAGTGTTTGTTCTTATAGTTCTGTAGATGAATTGGAAGTAAAGAAAAAGTAATGGAAATGCTGTTGAAGAGTGAGTGCCTCCAGATTCCAGGGAAAAGGAGGTGCTGCAAGTTAAATGCTGGTGCTCACTCTAAAGAGTTTGATTTGTCCTTGCTTTTGTTGCAACAGCACAATTGGTGTAGCACATATTTTGGTCATTTATTAAAGAAAAGGGAGGAAAGAAAACACCTTTGGTTTAGTAGTTTTGAACTTTTCTTTCAGGTTACTGAATCCAAGACCAAGAAAATGAACCGGAAAGAAAGTACTTCTTCTACTTCCTCTTCTTCTTCCAGTTCTATGATGGATCCACTGAGCAGTGTGTTGGATGGCACCGATCCCTTGTCATTATTTGCAGCAGCTGCAGATCCTGGGACTGCTACTGCTACCATGGTAACACCAGAGGCAGTTATTTCAACTAAATAAAGTTAAAAAAATCCCCAACAAGGAAAAATCATAAAGCCAACCATGGATAAAATATATTTGTCTCACCAGGTTAATTCAACTGGGAAAACACTGTATTAATAGAATATTCTTTTTTATTTACCTATGTTGACATATTTGTTTAAATATGGATTTTTATTTGAATACTGTAACTTTTGGAAGGACCAGCTAGCACTTGAAACATGAAGTTGACTTTTATGAGCCTTCTTTTCTTTTTCCAGATTTGTTTTTAACATTTGCAGTAACTTGTACTCCCCTCGTAGGATGGGACACGAAGGAAACGGGACAAAGATGACAGCTCAGCAGTTGGCAGTGACTTTGAGCCATGGTCAAGCAAACGTGGTGAAATCCTTGCTAGATACACAACAACAGAGAAGCTCTCTATTGTAAGTGGCAGTTTCTCCCATTTTATTTATTTCTACTAGACCTTTACTGGATTTTGGATGTTGCTGTTTTGTAATTATTTCATGAGTAAATGCTGGTCCTCTGAATTTCAGTTTTAATGTTGCAGAAAGTTGTACCATGAGCTCTCACAAAGATTGTTTTGGAGCTGAGTCCAAGGTTTTTGATATTTAGAAGCCATCACTTTGACCTTTTGTAACAGTAGAAATGACTGTTATTTTTATGTCTACTTCTAAATGATCAGAGGTTTAACTGGCAGTGTATTTACCATGTGTGTTTTTGGAATGCTAGTGAGTACTGCTAAAAATCTGCTTTTCCTATTTCTTCTCAGAATCTCTACATGGGATCTGAAAAAGGTAAGCACTTTCTTTTACAGTAACTGAGTTTGCTTGAGGTAGGGTGCAGTGACAGGCTTGTGGTCAAGAATAGTTGAAATGTGTTTTCCTGCCTCCCCTACTCTGACATTTAGTTGTGTTTATGCTCTTTTGTGGATAAGACTTCTGGATTTTTACTTAAAATAATTATTGAGAACAAGCCACCCAACCACCTTGTCTTTATTCCTGTTGGCTAATGAATTTGTGGTTATTTCACTGCCTGCCACTGTAGTTTGAAACTTTCTTCCATTTAAAGTGTGCAATCATGTTTTGAGTATCATGTTTGTCTGCTCCTCTGCTAGCTGGAAGGAAAGCAAGCAAGTCCTTTGGGAACTTGTTTGGTTATTCTCTTTACATGAAAGTGAAATGATTTTAGCTGGGTGTTCAAAAAAGAACCAAATGTTAAATATTTTATTATGTTTTCTAGCAAAGCAAATCTGGGCTAAGTAGTCCTAGCTGATTGCATAGTAAATCAGGATTTTTATATATGAGTAAATATGCAGCATTTCAGCTTCTGCAAAAATACATTTTTTTTGCAATGGGAATCATCAAACACTGCAACCAAATGTGGAGGGAGAGTGTGACAAATCCATCCTTAGATATGGTTAAACCAACTGGATATAGCCCTGTGCAACCTGGTATAACTTCAGAGTTGGACCTGCTTTGAGGAGGAGAGTTGGCCACAAACAGCCGTGGGTATTTTCTACCCTTAATTATCCGATGGTTCTACACATATAGTGATTCTTTTCTTACCAGTAAAACTTTCAGGAGAATCCATTTATATTCAGTTTTGCTTGTCATTCTCTCTTCAAAGTGAATGCACTGTAGGTATGTTTAAATGTGTGTTTTCAGGAATTCTCACTAAAGGAATCACACCACTTGTCTTCCATCACAGAAGCCGACTGGTTATCTGAGTCAAGTTCCTCCAAGTTTGTTTCTCTTTAGAAGTCCCAGTGTTTAAATGTTAAAGAAACTTAAACATGTAATTCTTTACAGCAAAAGCTGCAACTACTGGTTCAGCAGTTTCGGAAAAAGTGAGGACAAGGTTAGAAGAACTGGATGATCTGGAGGAGGTGAGAAAGTTTTCTGATCAAATTACAGCACCTTTATAACAGTGAAAGAAATTTGTGTAATAAAAATCGTTTGTGAAACCTTCTGATATTTTTCTAAATGTGTTTTTAGTCACTTTGTTCCTGTGTCAGTCTGGTTCTAAAGCTTAAACAATTATTTCTGCTTTCAGTGTTAACTAGTTTATTTTTGATAGATAATCTCTTCATAAAGTCTTTAAAATCTTGAGGAAAACAGGTCACAAGAATGCTCTGGTACTGAGCATGAGGTGAACATGGTTTTGTTTTCTTACTGAGTCATAGCCAGATTTTTTCTGCTGCCACCAAATTTCTTAGGATGCTACTGGCAAAACATTTCATTTCTCTCTGATGCTGGCTCTAAATAAGTGCAAGTGTCCTTGTGTAGTGTTAGTGCACTAATTATACCATGAGTAGAATACCACTGAAACAGTCCAGCTGTTTCTGAGCAGAAAATGTTGGGTGCCAGCATGTGTGTCTCTTGAAAACTAAAACTGTTGTGATGCATTCCTGTGCCAAACACCTACAGTATCGATGCTGCAAAGGTAAGAATTGAAAATTAGGGAAGTTGTAATAATTTTGTGGGATTCCCTCCCATAACAGGGTGATTTGACTCTAATAGGGGCACTTGCCTCCCTTCCCTCCCACTCCTGTTGAGTAGTTTTGTGTTTCCTTGGCAGGGGTCACAGAAAGAGCTGTTGAATTTGACTCAGCAGGACTACATGAACCGAATTGAAGAACTGAACCAGTCTTTAAAGGATGCTTGGTCCTCTGATCAGAAAGTAAAAGCTCTGAAAATAGTCATCCAGGTCAGTTTTACAGTTTTGTTCTATACAGTGAGATTGGTGATATGACTTGTCCAATTTCCTTCTTGGGAAAAGAAGGTTTTCTATTAATTTTTCTACTATTTCCTTTTGTTCTTCACTGAAACACATTTCTTTCAGAGTTTTATGACTTCTGACAATAGATTTTCAGCTTTGTTGTTATGTATTGGTTTTGATTAGGCTACATGGGATGGAATTCTTGATAAAGAGTCACCAAATGATAGGTATGGAAGTTTTACCTGCCTAAGGATAGTTAGAATAAATGACATGTAGTGATATCAGCTCTTTCCAGCCACCCCAGAATGGCCTTTTGAACAGCAGCATTTTACCCATCCAGACTTACTAAGGCAATTGAATAATGTGATTTAGGACATTAGCAAGGTACAGAAAAGAGCTCCAGATTTTTAAAGGTGTGTGTATGGAATTTTTCTTTTTTGGTTTGTTTTTTTTAAAACTTGTCCACAGACTTTCTCTGGGTCATTTGGGGTGATGGGCTTTGAGGAGGACAAGGGGAAATAGGACAATTAAATGCTCTTTAAAAAAAGGCCAGAGGCAGAGTGCAGCAGAGGACAGGGGAGATAATGACATCCTTAAAAGCTGTAAAACTGATGTAATGCTGATAGTCATCCAGTGGGGCTATATAAAGTCAAGTTTTTTTGTTTTGCCTTTCTGGATACACTTGTGAAAACTGTTTGCAGTAATTTCAGACCAGAAAGGAAATGAAATGTTAATGAAGTGAGATCAAACAGTTATATGTGACCTAGGGTGACTAATGTTCTATTGTGACACTATGAAATCAGCACTATTATTGTTATTTTTAAAAAAATCAATATATAGGATTGTGAAGTGTGAATATTGTCTTTGGATGAGAAGAAAAGGAGCAGGGATATACAGTACAGTGCTTTAATATGTGTGGATATATATATATATTGATATACACGGGGTGTGATGTGCAGTGATAATCTTTGCATTAATACTTTCACAAGTTCTTTTACAAATGGTTCACAAACAATTTTTCTAAGATGGGATTCACTGCTTCCTTGTAGGAGGGTGGTACCAAAATTGAGTATGTTTATGTCTGCTCAAGTGCTGTCAGTGTGTTGTTCACTTAGTCCCTAATGCTGCAGATGCTCACCATGAACTGAACAACTGGCTAAGAATGAAATAGGTATTTTGAGGCTGGGCACCACTTGTGTTCTCCAGGGGATCAGGACTGCGATCAGTTCAGTTTCTTGTGTTTATCAGTGATCTGGACCAGGGGATTAAGTGCACCCTCAGCACATTTGCAGATGACACTAAGTTGGATGGGAGTATTGACCTGGTTGAGGGTAGGAAGGCTCTGCAGGGGGATCTGGGCAGGCTGTACCTTCACCTAAAGGGTTCTCAAACATTGGAACAGGCTGCCCAGGGCAGTGGTGGCATCACCATCCTTAGGGGTATTTAAAAGATCTGTAATAATGGCACTTGGGGACATTGTTTACTGGTGGCCTTGGCAGTGCTGGATTAAGGATTGGACTCAACAGTCTTGAAGGTCTTTTCCAACCTAAAGGATTCTTTGATTCTGTGATTCCTCAAGTGCCTTTTTACAAGATACTTTACTTGTCACGATGGGGTAAGCTAAGCTGCTTAGAGTAAGCTGAAGTAAGTTGATTATGTATGTGAGCTCTAAGAAAAGTGATATTTAAGTGTTCATAGTATGTGTAGGTCCTAAACAGCTACTGAATTACCTTTCTTTGAAGGTAACTGACCAGCAGCAGGGAGGATTCTGCTTTGGTTGTAGGATGTGAATGCTCATACCTGTCTTTCTGGTGTACTATTAAGTTAACCTGATGAATAAAGCAAAGAGACCAAGTGTGCCCCTTGTTTAAACATGTTCAAATGTTATGATTTTCTTACTTAAACAAAGCAGTCTTGGGAGGTGTTGGATTGCTTCCTGTATTTTTGAAATGTGATGAAAACTTGAGCTTTATTTATTCCACTGAAATTGAAGAACTGTCTCCTGATGAAGGAGAGAGAAAGGGCTGATCACAGAGAGACTTGTCAGTCTTAGAAACCAGAGAGGACTTGAGGCCACATTTGACTCAAGCAGGGAGGAGGTGGATTTCTCTCCCCAGTCATTTGCCTGTTTTCTTCAGGTAGAGGCTGGTTTTTTCCTGAGTAAAGTTCTGCCAAAGTTTTGACTCCAGTTTAGTCTTGGAAAACAAAGTATAGCTTAATTAAATATCTTAAAAATATCTTCATTCCTTAGTGTGTATTTGAATTCATATCATGAATGGGCATGTTCCTTCCTGGCCTTGACATCCAGTGATAGTAGAACTGGGTGGGCAATACATTTTCAGATGTGACTGTAGCAGCCACCACTGTAGTCCAAATGCTGGGGTCAGGTTGGGCTCCAGGGGGTGTTTCCTTACAGATTCCTCCCTGGAGCTGTCTGTGGATCAGCTGTCTGTTTCCAAAATGTTTGAACTAGTTATGTGAGCTGCAGATAGGTGTTCAAAAGCTCATTAACCACACTTTTAAAATTGTTTCTTAATTTAGTCTGTAATAAATTTTGTGTTTGATATGGATGCTGAGAAACTGAAAAATGCCCTTTAAAAAGTTGATTTAATGCTGCTTCAGTGAGAGAATTTGTCTTGTCTGAACAAATGCACAGACCTGCATGGTCAGCTGAAATTTTGCATTGTAGATTATCTTAGTAAAGGAAAACCAGATCCGTGACTGGCTTTGGAAATGAGGAATGACCTGAAAAATACAGAGAACACCACGGTGTGTTGTGTTGGAGATTCTTGTGCTTTTGGCTTGATAGTTCGTGTTGGTTCTTTCCATCTGTGGATATTAATCTGTTCCAGGTTTCTGGAGTAAAAACACAAACTTGCACTGGTCTCTAAAAGTGTTTCTGTGTTTTTTTCTCTTTCTAGTGTTCTAAGCTTCTTTCAGACACAACAGTAATCCAGTTTTATCCAAGTAAATTTGTTTTAATTACAGATATCCTTGATACTTTTGGTAAGTATCTACTGTGCCAGACTTATTACACAATCATTAATAAGATTAAATTTTTTGTAATGTTAGAAAGCATCAAAGTTATCCATAAAGGGCTTTCAGTTTTAACATGGAATATATCCAACACAAACATTTGGACACCAGTGATGTAAACATGGTACATAATCGTTAAAAAACTCTTAAGAGCAGTGTCTTTAAAATGAAAATGTTTCATTTTGTAGCTCTATGCTTTATGTGTTAGTGAATATCCAGAACAAAATTGTGGGGAAAATCATGATCTCTGCATTTTGAAATTTAAACCACACTGTTATTATGAAAATATTTGGGTTTTGGCAGCCTCTTGACTCAATAGTTCATTATATTTGAAGAACAGAAGTCAGAAGATTTTCTTTTGCTGAATAGGGACTATGAAGTGATCAGATTGTAGTTACTGAATTTCTTAATGTATTTTTAAACCTTTAAGTGAAATTGTCATCCACTTCATGTGATTCTCTTGTTTTCCTGCCATGTTGTGGAGAAGATTTACAATGGCATTCAAAGTTGAAGGGTGTTTTGTTGTTAGCAGGATATGCTATGACATAGATCCAATTGTTTTTTCAGGTCTTGCTTCCTCTGTTCTCTTTCCTCCTTACTGAGAGTTGCTGCAGATAACATAATACCCAAACTCAGCAAAGTCAGGACACCAGCTGGCCTTTCCTGGCCTGGGGGAAATCTGACCTGTGTGTTACCTCTGCACTTCAGGGAGCCAGAGAATTGTTTTTATAATGTGAGAAGTGCTAAAATCATTCACCTCACCAGAGGGCAGCATAATGTCAGTGTTCTAGGAAGTTTTCTCCAACTACTTTCACTGTATGTTGGAGGGAACCTTTGTACCAACATTTTGTGTTCTACAGTTTGTTAATTTGTTATAAATTATTTTTATTTTTTATTCTTTTTTTAACCAGGGAAACTAGTCTATGAAAGAATTCTGTCCATGTGTGCGGATAACCGTGGCACTCTGCCAGGTAACTTTGTGTTTGTTTCCACTGTACTCCAGGAGAAAATCATGTCAGAACTAACTTCAGGAAGGTTAAACAAGACTGGCTGCTGTATCTCCTGTGGAAAAAGTTCTAATTTGAATCCAGTAATTTTTATTTTTTTATAGAGTAAAATCCATTGCTTAGAGCTTCCACTATTCACAGTGTTCATGCAAGTTGGCATTTAACTGTGAAAATATCCCTAAGATGTAATAAAATGTGCTTGTGGCTCTGCTGTTCCTAAACACAGGCTGGGTCTTCCTGAGACTCGGAATCTCAAAGAACGATGTCTAAGTTCTTTAATACGGAATTTGTTAGGGAGAGGGAGGATTAAACATGAATGGCCTAATTAGGTGAAGGAAGAGCTTCTTTTTTTTTCCCTTTTAGCAAATGCTCTTTTCTGAAAGTACTGTATTTTAGTGGTTTAAAGTTAATGGCACAGCTTTAACGAAGCTCAGACTCTCAGTTTTTGCTAAGTAGATGATTTTGTAGCTACATTGGAAACTTGATAGTTTTCCTTTAATTAGGGAAGAATGTTGGAAGAAGCTGCAGGCTGCTTCTGGCCTAATCTTTCTGACTTGGGCCCTTTTTGTTTTGTCAGTTGAAGTTCCAACACAGTGTAAAGATCTAGTTTGACATTTACAGTACAAATGTACGTGGAAGAACGTTTTTAGCAAGACTTTGAAACATTCTATGGAAATACAGGCATTTCCTTGCAATTTGGAGTGCATTAAGTGGACATCCTTGAAATACGAAACATTCTTACTCTGTGGTTGGCAAAGCAACAGTACCATTAGTTTGTAGTTAAATCCATAGGATTCAAGCCAGAAGCTTCAAGCCAACAAGTACTGAAATTTGAAATAAACTTACAGAAAATAATTTAAGATAAGATTTGGTTATTGCAGATTTGACAAATTCTTCTTATAAGCATTGATGAAGGCAGACAGTTCCCATAGCACATCAGGATTTCTGGGCACAGTTACCTCCATTCTGGAGAGCTGAGCTCGTGCTGCAGCTGAGCAGCTGCTGGAGGCATTGCTGGTGGGAACTTCCCAAGCAGCTCTAAAAGTGGGAGGGAGAAGGAAAGTCTCTGCTGTGCTGTCTGTGCATGGCAGTGTGAACCTCTGGGTATTTCAGGCCTGATCTCCAAGCTTGTCCCTTGGAAACCAAGCAAAACAAAGTTGTATGAGAACTCCTGAGGTCCTAGATAAGAAAGATCATGTTCCTGTACTTCGTCAGCATCTAACATGAGGCTTCTCTCATCTTGGAAGCTGGAAGTTGGAACCTTTCTTGTGGAGCAGGAGCTTCTCACCCTCTGGGGCAGGGGTGGGAGAGCACTGGTATTTTCAACTATTTCACAGGGAGTTTATAAGGAGGCATTCACAGCAGAAGCTGCTTATGCTGCTTTGTCACTGAGAGAAGGGGGACACATCCATCCCAACCATCTTGCCTCAGAGCCGAGTTGATCCCAAGAAGCCAATTCTGCCTTCTGTTCCAGGCAATCCAGAGAAAGAGGAAGCAGTTAGCCATGCCCCACTTCATGCCTGCCTGACCAGAGCACTGTCCCCCAACCCATCTGTTCCATCCTGAGGTGGCAGCTTTTCCCTGCTGGCACCTGACACAAATAGTCCCAGAGCCCACAGGGAGAGCTGCACTGCTGTTCAGTGTGCAAAAACAAGTGTTCTCTCAGTGTTTAGCACTTCCTACTTCTTGTAGTAGTATTGTTTAAAAGTCATATTAGCCTTCTAAAATAAAGAATTTGAGTGTTTAAATCTCTCCTATATGTGTGCATTGGTTACAGATATATAAATACATGCATTTGTTACAGATTCCCTGTATTTTCTTTGTTTACAATTTCTGCTTTTGGGAAAACAGAGGAAGAGGTTGGATTTCTCAGTGGCAGGTCTGAGATCAGCTTTGAGTGCTTGACTTCAGCTTCTGAAATGTTGCTTAGTACAAGATGGAAGCTGTGTTACCCCTTCTTACTGTGTACTCAGTTCTGACTGCTGCTTAAGAGAGCTGAGAAGCAAATGTATTGCCTAGTTTATTAGTGTGCACCTAATTTCTTGTTGATAGGAAAGAGAACAGAGTTTTAAACCTAGAATGAAAAGTAAATTGTTTTCAGAAAGAATGTTAACTTTCTCGGTTGTTTTTTTTTCCACAGATAACTTTTCTCCAGAAAGTGTTAATGATACAGCTAAAGAAACTTGCTTAAACTGGTTTTTCAAGATTGCTTCAATCAGAGAACTCATTCCCAGATTGTATCCTTGTCAAATGACACTCTTAGAGTGTATCCGTGGGGTTGTCCTAGACTTTTTCATAAATGAACATGTTTGTTTCAATAAACCCCACAGTATCTGATGTTCACACTGGATGTTTTCTTTGTTTCAGGCTGTATGTTTTGAATGTACTTTTGAGTCACGTTTCATGGGAAACTGAGTGTTTGATTATTGGCTCTGGGCAGTGTGGCAGCAATAAAATAGGGATGATGTATGAAAAATTTTGAAACAAAACCTTGTAGATAAATCAGCAGGTGTAGTGAAATCAATTTCAGAAGGCCTTGAAATAGTTTGTTCAATATGTATTCGGTTTATATTTGTTTCATGTTTTTCAATGGTGTGCATCTTAGTTTTGTTCCTTAACTTGACTTCAATTTAGTTATGTGGAAGCAGCAATACTGAAGTGCAATAAGTTCCTGTCCAAAACGTAAGAATAATGTTAAGTGTGGGAAGGAAGTGAACGGGCAGACTTGGGCTTAGGAACTAATTAAAGGAATTAAGCACGCGGGTTCTATGACTAATGGTGGATTGGGTTGCTGAGAAGAAGCAGTACTGAGAGGTTTTGGAAGCTTTAATGAGAATACCGTAGAAAAATTCAAGTTGAACTGTGATAGAATTGAAATACAATCATGCTCTCAGTTTTGGAATGTCTGTATAAGTGTGATATCAGGATGTCACAAATCCCAGTTCAAATTGGAAACCAGTGGCTTCAGATGGTGAAGGGGGAAGGAAGATTGTTGAGATGATGAGTGTGGCAAAGATAGTGTAGAAAACTGAAAGGAAAATATTGATATGCCATATTGGCAGAGACAGAGTTGGAGAAATAATTTAGGAGCAATGAAGCATTATCTTTTGAAAACCTTGGTATAAGCTGAATGTGTTGCCAGACAGTGTCGGCTGCTGAGCAGAAAATGTTCCTTTCCATATAATTGTCCTTCTTCAGTTATACTTTGAAATGAATGTTGTAAGCCAAATTGCTACTCTAGTGACAACTTTATTATCCCTAAAAAGCAGTTCTTTTACTGGAATTGATGGGCCTCATCTCCAGGCACTGGTACAGCTCTGTCAAAAAGGACCTTTGGGAAAATGAGACATGCAAGGAGTTCTGCCAGTTCTGCTTGAAGTGGCTGCTTTCCTCACGTTGTGTTAACAGCCTTTCCAAAGCTCTGCTGTTCCTCCAAACTAGAGGAGGAGCTTTTTAGTTGTATTTGTCTCATAATAGCAAATACTGCAATTTGAATATACAATATTTATTACTGCATATGTAAAATTTTACTTATGACATCAAGTTTTTTCTTTGATAGGTGTTTCTATAACTCATGCTCAATTATTAACCTACAAGGCAGCTACTGAACTTATCTGTAGGTGATATAATTCTGTAATTGACTGTTAAAGCTCATTTTCATTTCTGAAAAACCTTGACAGGGGGATTTCGGAGTGTCTCCCACGGTTGACGTCTATGATTAGAGGAATTGGAGATCCACTGGTTGCAGTCTATGCAAGAGCATACCTTTGCAGGGTAGGCTGTCCTTTAACTCTTCCCATCTGTATCAAAGATTTACTGCAGCTGGTGCTGCCACTGCTTCTTGTAACTAACCACTGCCTTTATCTGAAGTAGTCAGCAGCCTGTCTCTTCCTTCTGACAAACAAACAAAAAAATTGCTGCTTTAAGAATGGGCAATCTTTCTTTAAGTGATTATAATAAGTAAGAGTAATTTTATACACTGCTGTAGGCTCTCTCCATACAATAGGCTGTTGCAATACACTGGGGTAGACACTGATTTCCTCACTGCGTACAGAATCATGTTTAAACACAGCTGTAACTACCACAGGGTGTCTCTCATAGTAAGCAAGGAAATAATCAGTCAAAAGCATGTGATTCAGTGCTCTTTGTTAATCTGATATGCGTGACTTGGTGTATTCCTTCAGAAAATGCATTTTTTTCTTACAGTTGAAGGAGAATCCAAGGTGATAAGATACAGATCAAATATTTCTCTCTCTTTTAATACAGGTTGGGATGGAAGTGGCACCACAACTCAAAGAAAGCCTGAACAAAAATTTTTTTGACTTTCTTCTAACATTTAAACAAGTAAGCAAATAGGCTTTTATTTGCAAAATCAGATAAATACACTCCTTAACCAAACTGCCACATACCTTTAAAAACCTTCTGAGTTCTTAAATCCAGATTTAGGGGTGTTCCTGTGTCCAGATATAGTGTGGGAAATTTTACATACATTCTGATAACTTGAAACTGCTCTATTTTGCGTGTTTTCAGAGTTGAATAACATTTATTATGAGCTTGATCTTTTTTTCCCCAGCATGCAAGGAATGCTTCAGAAATGTGTTTCTCTCTGTGGTATTGTGTGTTGTCGTTTCCAGTCATACACAAACTTTGTCCAGTTTATCATATCTCCCATTAAATACCTTTTCACAGAACATGTTTTTATCCTTTGTTTCGACAGATACACGGGGATACAGTTCAGAACCAGCTGGTGGGACAGTGTGTGGAGATGCCTTTGTATTTGACCCTGTACTCTCCTGCCATAGACTGGATTCTGCAGTGTATTGCATACCATGCTCCAGAAGTGAGTATGCAGAGTAATAATTAATACTAAAGGAAGTGTTGTGGTGAGGAGTTAATTCTGCCTGTTAAAAACCCCTCAGTCAGTTCTTAGATGAGTGTGAAAGTGAGTGTAAAGAGCCCACATATGACTGACTGATCCTGTCTTCTGTACAGGAAGACTGTTTGCTTCCACAGAGCTCAAGTTTGACCACTTCAAGTTCATAAGCACTGTTTGTTCCTTGCTGTCCTTTAGGTAGTTTAATCTTTATTTCTTGAATTCATTAGTTTCTTCTGTCATACAGATATCAAAATGATTTGAGTAAACTGCAGCTTTGTAATTGCTTAACAGTGAATAGGCTGTTTTAATCTCGGTCAGTCTGGTTTGCACTCTGGCAGAGTTCATAATTTTCATCTCCCCTGCCAGAGATAACTGACCTGGCTGGCAAATAGTGATTACTTGGAGTAATGGCATGGCTGAAGGATTGCAAATTTGACTTCCATAAAATGGTGGGTTTGATTAAAATGCCACTGTACCTAGTCCAGAGAGTGTTTTATGTTGTACTACACGATTGTTTTCTTCTGGTGTAAATGTAGGATAAGACAGGATTATTGGAATATATTTGGGACGTAATTAAAACACCTTTTAGGAGACTTTGCTACAGTAATTAAATGTGAATTTATTTGCAAAATCCCTAATCACTAATATTAATAAGTAATTTTTCTAGGTTCTCCTTACTGAGATGATGGAGAGATGCAAAAAACTGGGGAACAAGTAAGTGTTGCACAGTGCAGAGTCTGTAATGAGTACCCGTGAGTCCCCCTAATAAAATTCTCTCTCCCTCTTTTGGAAACAGTTTGGTTGCATAGTATAGCCTTCATTCTCCCAGCAGCTTACTAAATCATGATTATGAACATCTGTTTTCCAGAGATGAATTCTAAAATATGGTAGATTGCTTGTAGAACAAAAGTTAATTAGTTTAAACTGGTTGCTGCATTCTGGCTCCTAAGCCAAAATTTAGAACTTGTAATGTGTTCTCCATCAGCCCTGTCTCTGATTCCTGGTTGTGCTTCATTTGTTTGTGTTTTCTTCCCCTTTCTTCCCCCTCTCCTCCACTGGCTACAGTCAAGCCATATATGCATTTAGCAAGGGAAGCTGTAAAGCAGCTGGCAGCCTTTGGAAGATGGTAATATTTAGGGGACTGCTTTTCCAGCATTAAAATTAGTATCCCAGATGTCTCCTAGAAGTTTGTGTGCAGGTTAATCACCTTGAGTAAGTAATTCAAGAAGATGATCTGATCTGAAAGTTTTGAATGTACTTACTGAGTTTTGTGAATGCAGCTTGGCCTGCTGATGGGCTGCTTTCTGTTCTGTTTATTAGGTATGTGGGCTGAGTTCTGTGAAAGTTTTCAGCTACCTATTTTTTTTCTGATGTACTTTGTACAGTCCAATTGTGCAGTGGCTGAGGAACTAAAATGTGTTAATTACTTAGATGAGGAATGCCAGAATTCTGTGACTGAGCTAAGGAGTGTGGGGGAGAAGTGTGATGTTAAAAATGTGATCTGAAGATGGTGTTGTATCAGGGTTTATACTACAGATAAAAATAATTCACATACTCTGATGTAGTGATTATTTTGTATAGGTGTTGATTTGTTTTGTAGAACTTATTTTTAAATCAGCTTTTATCATTTCTCACTGTAAAGATGGGCTAGATGCCTCCTCTTTGTTCCTGTTTGCTCTTTGAAGGAAGGACAAAATGTTGAGTATAACAGGGTTTTTTTTACAGTAATATTTTTGGCATATCTGTTTGATTGGGAAGCTAAATAATCCAGTTTAGACAACCACAGTACTTTTCTTTTAAAGTGGAGTTCTGTGGTTTTTTGTCTTCTCAAGATTGTCAGGATATTACAAAGCAAGATGCATCAGTATATAAATCTTTAAATAATCTCAATATGTTCCATGAGCTCCATTGCAGCCATCTAAGTGAAAAGTGGCAGCCTGTTCTCTGTGTTGCAAAGCACATACCCAGTGAACTGGAAGTACTTGTCTAATGATAAAATGCAAATTCCAGCCAAATTGTGGTGGGATCACTGATGCTCAGGCAGAATCACGGAGGGTGCTGGGCTGTCTTAAGTGCTCCATAGAATTTTCCTCAAGGTAAACTGCCCTGTAGTCAAACTGCCTACTAGTGAAGGGCAAGGTGTTTTATGAGGAAGCTTCTGTGCAAACTCATGGCTGAGTGAACTGAGTGTTACAGTAACACGATGAGTTCACTCTTCCATTGGTGACTTTGGCTTCGTAGTAACACAAATACATGTCTGAGTGATTAATCATAACTGGCTAAATATGTCATTGCCACTTATCATATGATCATGACTGTTTGGATTTATTTTAATTCTAACAATGCAGCTGCTAGAAATGTGGCTTTTGTAATGCATGTATAATTTAATTCAGTGAGAAAAAATTTCAGTGGGGATTTGTCCTCCCTAAGTATTCATCTGAAATTTAGTAAAAGAATAGATAAAGTTTCTAGATGTGTCATCTACTCCTGGTTTGCTTGATCTTTTTAGTAAATTTCTGCTAAAATGATGACTTCAAAAACACTTGTGTGGAACAAATATTCCACAGGTTTGGTTGCCTTTTCCTTATCTGGTGGCTTAATGTTTTCTTGTTTTGTTTATGCACTATGAGTCTTCATCCGTGCAAGCTGGATTTGTAAGGGATTTTTCTTCCTTATCTCTTTTCTTTTATAATAGATGCTGGACAGTTGTTAGTCTAGGAAGTTTAGATTAATGTAACTGCAAGGACAACCAAATTGTAGTTGATGTTGAGCTGTATTGATCTGTGCTGTGCTCATTGCAGTGCTTTGCTGTTGAATTCAGTCATGTCGGCGTTCAGGGCAGAGTTTATCGCTGCCAGGTCGATGGACTTCATTGCCATGATTAAAGAGTGTGATGAGTCTGGGTTCCCAAAGGTAACTTTTTGTATGCAGTTTGTAACAATTGCTTTTCTTTGTCTGACAAGAGTTCTTCCTGCTCTTAGTTGCCTACATGACTAAAGTAAACAAAGTTTCGCAGAGACAAAGAACTTCGCAACACAAACCCATAGGATTTAAGTGAAGACATTTTATTCCACACAGCACACAGATTATATAGGGTTACAGGTACATCTTATTGGCTAAAAAGGTCTCGCCCCAAGCACGTTAGAACTTTTAATTGGATACAAGCTTATATCTCACAAGCCCAATGTTTACATTATCTCATCCTGATGTTTTGAGGTTCATGTCCGGAGTAGAGCCAGGCCTGGGTGTACTCCCCAGTATGAGCTAGTAGGGAGTAACTGAGGCCTAACGGACAAACAGCAGGTGTGACCTTGCTTTTACTGCCATATCTGCAGAATCCTCTTTTGCTGGGATATCAGCAGAATTCTCATGGCTAGAGCAGTTGAATTCTCATGGCCAGAGCAGTTTGGATTGCTCAGAAATTCACTTTCTGCAACACATGACTTGCATGTCATTTGAATAAAAGGTGGTTTGATCTGAAATCCTTTCTGCACTGTGTACCTGCTGGAGCAGTGTTGGCTGGACATGCATTTCCTGCTTGTCATTTACAATTTCTCATTAACTTCCAGCATCTTCTCTTCTGTTCATTGGGATTAAACTTGGCATTGGCTGATCCTCCTGAAAATGATCGCCTTCAAATACTAAATGAAGCCTGGAAGGTTATAACAAAGCTGAAGAACGCACAGGTGAGTTATTGTCCATTCTGTTTCACTACTAATTCTGTGTTTAGGGCAAAATTGTATCCAGTTGTTCAATAAGCAGGTGCACAGTATGGCATTGTTTAGCTTCCCTAGATACACACAGTTGCAAAAAATTATGATGACTGGTTATATCTTTATGTGATCCCTGCTTTTCTTAGCTTGACTTAAGCATAGCTTAATTCTACGTAACATAATTCTACATAAGCACCCTGAGTTCTGCCTCTTTAGGTCTGCATGAATCAGACCTCGGGAGTTAATTCTTTTAAGTGTAATTTTTGCACATGTATTTCTCATAGCCTCCTGTAAATATTGGTAATCACAAGACACATGTATTTCTAGGATTATATCAACTGTGCTGAAGTGTGGGTGGAATATACGTGCAGACATTTTACAGTAAGTGAAAATTACTTTGTTTTCTTTGAAGTTTTTCTGATAGACTAAGTGGCTGTATTAGCAGTTTGGTATTAAAATTGGAGTTAGCTTTGACTATTCAATGTAAATGGGTAGGATTTCAGCAATGAATGTAAAAATGTGTTTCCTTTCATGAAAGATTGATTGGGACAAAAGATGCAGCTTTGAAGCTTCACCACTCCACAGCACTGCTTATTTCTTATGCTTTTGTTTTAATGGCAGATGGGCCAGTTTAAGTAAGGATTTACTGGAGCTATGGCTAAAGTTCCTGGCTTAACTAGAGCTCTGTAAAAAGCTGATGCTTTGGCAAATGGAAATAAATTCTCCAACTCAACTGATGTTCAGTGACTTGATTTATGTGCCCATTTCATTACTGTATTTTGTAACCTTGTTTTTTGCTACACAGAAGCGAGAGGTCAATACGGTTTTGGCTGATGTTATCAAACACATGACTCCTGATCGAGCATTTGAAGATGCTTACCCACAGGTAAAGGATTTATTTTGCCAAATCTGTAAAAATCTGGTGGGCATTTTCTTATATGAAATTAATTCTTAAACATTACTGATGAATCTTACCACAAAATAATTATTTTTAAACACTAGCTGTAATTTGGGAAGTCTTTTGAAACACTGTAAAGCTGTGATTTATTCCTCTTTTTTTTTACCTGCACATCAATATTTTGGTTCTGAGAAATGCTTAACCTGAATGATCTATGTATTTAGAAAAAGCAATAGTTAACTCCTACTTCAACAGTGGTGTTTGCTGAAGGGAATTAGCAATCATGGTAGGCTGTTTAAACACAAGTAAAACATAAAATAATCCATCTCTGCTTGGCATTGTTAAGGGTTAAGTGAATTATTGTGTCCAATTCTTGAGAACAAATGTTGGATGAGATATGGATTAGTTGAAGAAGGGTTTTCTGGTTTACCTGAAGGGCAGATGAAGTGCCTGCAAAAGAAGATTTAACAAACTGGTTTGGGGTTTTTTGTTTGTTTAATTGGTTGGGGGTTTTAGTGCAGAGACCCAGAGGACATGCAGACTCTAAATTGAAAAAATCTGCCTAACTATGAAACGTAAAGAACAAATAAAGCCTGGGCAGGCTGGTCAGCCTCTGTTCATAGGGGTTCTGAAGGGCATGTTGGAAAAGCATGTAGGAGCAGCATAGCTGTAGTTTATCCGACTTTCTGGAAAGAAATTGCATTGATGGATGCTTGAAGCATCTTTCAAAACAGTTTTCTCTGAATAAAATAAATTTTTAAGTCTCTGGATAGTCTTAATTTAACTTGTGTTACAATAATGTTGCACTTTTTTTCCCCCCTTTAGCTGCAGTCAATTATTCAGAAAGTTATTACCTATATCTATGACTTCTCTCTGCTTTTTTCGGTGGTAAGTGATACTCTAATAAATTTTTAGGAAGAACTAATTTGCTCTGTTTTTGCAAGAGAGTTTAGCTGACTGGGATATTTAGATTGTTTACAAGTTCACAAATTGGGAGGACTTCTTATCATCTAGATAAGTGCAGAAATATTTTGGGAGCTTTCTGCTGGTTGTACTTAAATATTCATTATTCCAATTCCAATTTCCTGTAGTTTTTTCATTAGGCTTTTAGATTCTCTGAGTTTGTTACTATGGCATAAGTGACGATCAGTGCAAGATAAAATACCGTGTCTTTGAGTATGTGTGTGTGTTCCTGTAGTTGCTGATAGCTCTTTCTGTGTGAGGATATAAACTTACTGTGCCCTGGCTTAGGGCTTACTTTTGTCATTGAAACAAAGTCGAACTCAGAGAGGTCAGAGACTGAATGTTAGGTAGAAAAATAGAAACAAAATGTGTCAAAGTACAGAAACCAGTTAAAGAGTAAAATTCAATACTGATGCTGTGGGTTTGGAGTCAAGTCTTGTTCTCAAATTGCTCTGATGATTTTGAAAGTCTTGCCCTCACTTTATTCTTGAGATGATACACCAGCTAAGTATCTTAGTATCTTAACAACCTAAACCATTAGTTTTGAAGAAAACTTGAGTGTCTTAGACCTTCATAACTTGCCTTGGATACATGCAAAATCGTTGCTGATGTATAGATTGTTTTCATTGTTTTTAATATTTTACCCTTTGTTTCCATAAATCTCTGAATCTGTCATAATCTTAACCTCTTTGAAGCATTTGATTGCTTTTTAAAAAATAGTGCAACATTTGATTCTAACAGTTCTGTATTTTGTGTTCTGTTCTGGATCTCTGCAGTCAATAAATTGATACACCTTTCAGCCATCGGTCCTTTTCCATGAATTCCACTTTTTCATCATTAAAGATTAATTACTGTCTTCAAAATAGATTAAACTAATTTTACCTAAATAGCTATGCTTATAAAACTTGTCCAAAATATTGATTGTTTTAGTGTGTTGTTTGTAACACACTTAATTTTACTCGTTTATGTGTTTGTACTTTCAGGAGAAATTCTTGCCATTTCTGGATATGTTCCAGAAGGAAAGTGTGAGAGTGGAGGTTTGCAAGTGCATCATGGAATCTTTTATTAAGTAAGTGGAGGCTACTGAGGTGAAATGCACTCGAGAGGCTCTGAGAAAGTTATTGAAAGATGGCTGGGGAAGAGTCAGTATAGAGTCCATTTAGCTTGTGAAGGTGTTCCAGGCTATGGGAAAGAAAAGAGAGAACGTGTCAGTTTTGTTAATCTATTGCTGGACTGTTTGACTGTTCACAAAGGAAGCTGAAATTGAAGTAATTATATTGATGCTGACTTGCTGTGTGTTAACAGAATAGTTGTTATCTGAGCTTTTTTTAATTTGTGTTGCCTTTGTTGGTTTATGAAATTTATTACACATTCCAATTGCTGTCACAGCACAGAACTGTTGCCTTGGTGTAATGGAGTATTGCCACAGTTGAAAATGAGCTTTGGAAATGAAAATATCTGCTAATATTATAGAAATTAAACAGCCCTTTTCAAATAACTCACAGATTCCTTGAAACATTTTTTTTATTTTCTCCTTCCCTTCAGGTATTTGTATTCAGTGCTGAGCCCCCTGAGCCTCCTCTCCCTTGGGTACACAGGCCCAGCTCCCTTGGCCTTTGCTCATATGAGAGATGCTGTGGCCCCTTAATCATCTTAGTGGAGCTGCACTGCACGTGTGCCTCTGTACCTAAGCATGACATTTATCCTTCCTGGCTCTCCCTAAGTAGCTGAGAAATTACATTACATCTTGGTAGATGGAGGATTGCTTTGTTTTGATGTTCCTGGATTGCCTCAATGTATCACATGTCTGGCTTGTTATGTCCCTTAAGGAGTGAGATTCAATGGCTTGGCAGTGCAGCTCTGTGGATTAACATAATATTTCTTGACTGGCATTTGCTAGTATTGTGCATCTATTAACCATGTGATCTTTGAGATTCTGTTGGTTCACCAATGAATATAAAACCTGTGTAGTGTCATACAGTGTTGGTGATGGGAATTATGCATTAAATTGGTGTTATTCTAGTCACTGTTTTTCATTTTGACAGAGCAGGATTTTCATCACTTTTTCTAAAACACTTTCTAGGCATCAGCAGGAATCGACAAAGGATCCCGTTATACTCAATGCCCTTCTGCATATCTGTAAGACGATGCATGATTCTGTGAAGTAAGATTAACTTACACTAATAACTATCATTTGTGCAAAGTTTGGCTGCCTGGTGTAGTTTCTGTTTCTGAGGCTGTTTGTTTCAAGGTGAATTAAGACATGAATCCAATTAGTGGTGAGGGAAGAGCTGTGCACTGAAGTGGCAGCATGTACCATTAGCTCTTTAATTTAAAATGCTGCTGAATTTTAAATACTGAAGCAGAATTTTAAAAGGAAAATAGCAATGGTTTTGTAGTGTTTTCTAGTGAAGCAGAGACACTATACAATCCAATCTTAAAAATATTTTGAGAGTGAAATCAATGTAATCTCAAAGTTATAGTGAATAATAAGCTCTTTCTGAGATTCAAGTGAATATGTAGCTACTAAAGCATAGATTACCATTTTCAGTCATACCTTTTTTGGGCCACTATTTTCAGCCATTACAAAAGGGTGTGAAATCTTTAAAAGGATATCTGGAAGACCTCTGGAACTTGAGCAGGGGAAGCTACAACCAAGGAGAAGCTCTTGAACCATCTGTATCGTTCCCCTAAATCCTCCCCTTCTCTTTTCCCCTTGGCTTTGAGAGCTGAGGTTGTTAGAGATCCTGTGTGCCCTGTTGCATCCTCACTGTTTCAGTAGCCATTGTGCAGTGTGGAAAATGTTGTGGTTTGTAAATAATGTGGAAAAATCATATCCAAATCTTTGTCTGTTTGAAAACAGAGCCAGAATAATAGTGCTCTCAAGAGCACAAATATCCTCTTTTTTTTCTTCTGGTTTGGGCTAAAATGTAAGGGCAGTTTCTTTTGGCACTCTGAGCTCAGAGCCTCAGTATGGCAGATACTGCAAAGGAACTTAGGACTTTTTCAGCCTTGATAGGCCATGAATGCAAGATTTATTGCCAATAAAGTAGTCAGATTTGGCAGGTAATGCCAATTTATACCAGCTTAAGTGCTTTATTTTGGGTCAAAGCACCTTATTTGGCTGTATGTTGCACTAAAAGCCACTTCAGTCTTTAAATAGAACAATATATTTTACCTAAAATGGCTTATTAAGGAAAAAAATAAAGCAGTTTATGGCAATCCCTGTTTGGTACTTCCTCTTGACATTTTGCCAAAAGAATTTGATAGTTTTCTGTGATTTTTAAAATCCTTAAACCAGCAGTTCCTTTAGTTGAGATGGTGTACGTTGCCAGCTTGTTCAGTTGGTAAATCATTATAAATTCTAGTTATCTTTAAGTAACTCCTGTATCTATTTTTGCATCCTGCTTCAGGAAACTCCCAGCCCATTGTGTGGGGCTCACTGACCCTGTCCCAGCTGTTGGAGGGTAACAGCCTGTAGGCTGGTGGGGGTCTGGAAACCTATCACTGACCTGGAGATCTCATTACGAGCCTTCTGAGCCTTTCAGAGCCCATCAGTTGACTCTTTTGACTGGCAATGCACTAATGAGCTAATCATGCTGAGGTTTTCTTTCCTCCTTTACTGAATTTGTATAATAAAACTATTGTTCTCTTCCCATCTGGTGTCTGAGTTGGAAATTGGTAACTGATATGCCAAAGGTCAAAGCTGGAGCCAAGTATATAATAGTAAGAGGATTAAATTGTATTAGTTAATTGTAATTTAACTTTTCATTCATCTGTTTTCAGTGAAACAGTTTTGACTTACTGGATTTATATGTGATGTAAATTTGTTTCAAATCAGATTTTGGACTCTTGCTATAGAATAGGTATCTGTGAGAATCTTGAAAAGAAACTCCTTTTTACATATCAGTTCACTAAAACATCAAAAGAGCAGCATTGTAGCAAGTTAATTATTTTTTAAATTCTGAGGCAAGGTTTGTTAAAAAAAACCAAACAACAAAACCCCCAAACAAAGTGGTAAGCTGATGTTGTTTCTAAAATAAATACACTGTGACATATACTATTGAAAGTTTGTTTTAAAATCATTGCCCCTTAAATAAGATAACTTTCTTCTAAAAATAGATTTACTACTTTCTTTAGGTTTTTGGAGTTAGTTCCTACTCAAGTCCTCAGGTTGCAATACAAGACTGAAGCCATTTGTTTACTAAAGAACATTAGCTTAGAGTCCTTCTCCTCAGGCCTAAATCTGAGTTTCTGTAGATCTAAAGACACTCTTAGCAATTTTTACTTTTTTTTTTTAAGTCTGGAATTATTTTGATGATATTGACTTGCTGATATTTATATTAAAGTTATTTTAGTACTTAATGTTATACAAAATATTGTGCATAATTTGGACCTTTATAGATAAATAATACTCTAAAATTGACCATATAAATTTTCTCTTGTAGTGCACTAACACTTGAGGATGAGAAAAGAATGTTAGCAGCTCTGATAAATGGGTTCATAAAAATGGTGAGTGACAATTGCTGCACTGTTTGGTTTCTCTTGTAGCTCTGACTTTCCTGGGATCCCCACGAGGAACTTGTGCCCATGTGGCTGAATCAGAGCCTGTGTCTGACCTGCTTGAGACCACTGAGAACCCTACCCAGGGCATTTTAGAGACAAGGGAAATGCCACTCAGTGTTGGACCTGCTGTGGTGCAATACGAAAGTTGAAAGTGCACACATTGTTTATTTAATTGTATTTTCTGCTAGTTTTGAGAATCTCCTGTAAAATATAGCAAGTATTTAAAAGTTAAATAGCAGTTGAAGTCTTGCCTATCATAGCATCAGAGAGGTCACTGATTTATGGAAATGAAGTTCCATTACCCAGCTCTAAAAAGAACCAATAGTGGCTTCAGTAAACACAAAATAAATGTGACTTGTATGTTGTTCTTATCTCTATTTATCTTCATTTACAAATAAAATAATTTGTATCATTAAATTAGTAGTCCCAGAAGAACTCCAGGTGTTTTGTCTTGAAATTGGTTTTTAACTCTTCCCTCCCTCTTATCCCAATAAAATCTTTTGTTGTTCTCTGGTTTTGAGATGTCGGGTTGTTTAAGGAGACTTTCTCAGGCTTTCTTATTCTCTAACCATGTGCTCTCAGTGCTTGATTTTTCTTTCATATAGAGCTGACAGGCTCTGTCTCTACTTCTCCTTGTTCTTTGTGCCATTCTATAGATTTGATATAGATGGTTGTTTTTAATTCAGCTATAGTAATTTTCTAGTTAATACATTTGAATGTATATTTGCTTTATTAAGCCTTTTATGCAGTATAATATTGTATAATTTCCTTTAGGAGGATTTCTCACATTGAATAAAATTTGATATGGCTTGATAGTCTTGGTTTAGGGGGGAAAAATCCTGTAGCAGCAAAATGACTAGTTATGAATTTGAAAGCAGCACACATTAAGATGTAGAGAGAAGAGCAGTTGTAAAGTCATCACTACCCTCAGTATTTTTGTGGAAGAATTTGTATTTTTAGATAAGTTTTCTTGAGACTAGGACTCAAAAATAAGCAGTTGTACAAGTAGAGGAAAGGCAAAACCAGTTGTCTGTAATGTGAGAAGCAATTCTTTGTTTTCTGTTGCAGTTTATTTGAGCTTTCAATGTATGAATTAAATGTAAATTTTATTCTAATTTTGTAAAAAAATCTTTTGCATATGACTTGAGAAATAATAAATAATGCAACCTTTACTTCTATTAGAAAAAAATTCCAGTAGAATACATAAACATAGACTGCCTGGAGACTGTTTCTCATAGAAGGCTTTTAATTGACAGCTGAGACACTGCAGCTGACAGCACTCAAGGTTTTTTAAATCTAGAGGGTTGAAAGTAGGATGTTCTCACACAAGGGTTGCCTTTTGACTTCTTTCCTGCCAGAATACAAGGTTGCAGGCTTTTGCCATCCTGTGTAACCATGTAGTTATTAACCAAACCTGAGGAAAACCTGCATTTTTTTCTTGTTAGGAAAAATGCTGTTTTCTTTTGGAAGCCCTTCGTAAACTAGAAATTACAGGAATCTGAATACAGATCCACAGGTCTGTTTCTGTTGTTCTGGGGTTTTTGTTTTGCTTTGCGTGATCAAAACAAGGCTTTTGTCCCTTTTCCATAAAGAATCAAGAGTTTGCTAGGTTTGAAAACACTTCACAAACCTAGTATTTAAATTTTGTTTTCTTGATAAATACTTGATCTATAAAACAGAACATCATGTGGAGTATAGAGAAAAAAACACCAGTAAATCTTTGGTGTTTCCCTGAAGGTTAAGTGTTGTAGAAACTTAAAAGGACAGAGATTACTCAGGTGCCATTTTGTTGTTACTGGTGGGTTTTTTTCTTACCAGTATGTGGGGGATTTTGACTTTTGAATATCTGTGGTTTTATCAGAAAGTTAATGGCTTAAAATGGTAAAATCTAGGGGTTTTTTTGTCTTTTATAGGTTTCATTTGGCCGTGACTTCGAACAACAGCTGAGTTTCTGTGTTGAAGCCAGGTCAATGTTTTGCAATCTGGAGCCTGTCCTGGTGCAGTTGATTCATGTAAGCCACAGTTTATCTGCATTTCCTTAATAAGTGGGGATATATTTGCAGTTCTCCCATTCCCTGCCCAGATTATTGGTCTGTGGCAAAATAAGAGTGAAGTATTTTTATCATGTGTTTATAAAGTAAACTTTGATCTCGTCTCTGATTTTATTACCCTATACACTCTGAAGGTTTTGCTTGACAGGCGTGAATGGTATCACTGCAACAAAGAAAATGGGATGTCTTGCAAGAGATTTCATGTCCAGTAAAATAAATGGCACTTTTGTACATTCAGAATTTGGGTTCTGTCTTCTATAATCCTCCATCTAGGAGAGGTTAGACTGTGTCTGGCTGCAGATCCAGGCACAGTCCTGCAATGATTGGGAAGGTTAATCCCTTTTCTGTATTGAGTCACAGGTGAGCATTAGCTGCATCTGATTCCTTTGCAACATTCCATCTCCTCTTAAATCCTTTTATTATTTTGGCTTTGGTTTTTTAATCAGTGTGTTAGCTGGAAATCATTATTTTTATGCTAGGAAAGAGGTGACAGCACTATAGCTGGGAAGCGAAGGATAAGCTAAAGGCTTGAATAAACCAACAACTCTACTTTAACTAAACAAGTTAAATTTGCTTTAAGGAACAGTCGCTGAAATTTTCCAAGTAAAAACTGCAGTGAGGGCACACTGTATCAGGGCTCCTTTTGACACTTGCTGTTCCCTAAATGCATGCAGTAAAACATGCAGTGTGTTATTTGCCACTGGGGCTGTGCATTTTTCTTCATGATTTGCTTTTGGTTTTTATGTGTAGTCTGTGAACCAGCTGGCAATGGAAACAAGAAAGGTGATGAAAGGAAATCATTCCAGAAAGACTGCTGCCTTTGTCAGGGTAGGTCTGACTGATAAACTTTGAGCCTGCTTTCTTTGCAGATAATGCTGTCTGCTGCCACCTAAGTTTATAATTTTTGAAAAACTGATATATTAGTATTTTTGACACTGTAGTCCCATTTCTCTTGCTACCAGCAATCTCTCCTCTGTAAAGCCAAATGCTGCTGTTTAAGAAAAAAAGGCCCAAACCATCTAATAGCAGCTTTGCGTTGAAAAAGAGCTGCAAGATTGACTCCCTCTCCAAAGAAAGGTTCATTGGAGAGCTGTTTGTGTGAATTCTAGAAAGCTCAGCTTTTCAGTGGTATTTGGAATAAAATACCAGATTTCTATATAACTCAATCACAGACAGAATGGGAGAAAGGGTAAAAAATACATTCAACTTCTGTCTCATAATATCAGAGCTTCTATGCTGAGATCAGTATTTGAATTTCAAATAGAGCCCCCCTTTGGGCCTTGGTGCCTCTGAGTCTGTACAGATATGGTCAGATGTGCTTTGAACTATGCACAGGCTCTCACAGGCTGTGCCAGAGGCTTCTGTTCCCTCCTTCTAACCTGAAACAGAGCAACCAGGAAGTCTCCCTGTCCATGTTTTGGGAAGCTGTTTGCACATGCTACTATTAATGAATGGACTTTTGTTAAGGGCACCTGTGCCGTGTGCTGAGCAAAGGATGGCTGGGGTGACCCTGCCCACCTGCCCTGTGCCTGGGGGCCACTTGCTCCATCCAGGTGTTGGGCTGTCCCATAGGCCTGCAGCTGCAGCAGCACAGTGGGCTAGATCTGCTTCCTCCCAAACACACACAAAATGCACCTGCTTTGACCAGTTTGGCAGATGGTTTGTCCCTGAGCACAGTAGTCTGCTTTCCTACTTAGCTTTTGGTCTTGAGCTGCAAGCTGGTTACCTCTGGAGAGAGGAACTTTCTGAGCTAGAATCAGAGTAAGTTTTGAGTTTATTTAGTAATAATAACAATAATAAATGATAATAAAATTATTTTTAGAATTATTTAAATACTTGTTAGAAATTTTAAGTTGCTGATTTTGGGCTTCACATAATATTTGCTTTTTAATGAAAGACTTTCCCAAAACTGATCTACAGATTTTGATACCTAACTGTGTATAAAATCAGTAAGGATTGCTATAACTCTGAGATATGAATTTTATTCAATTTAATTCTTTTCATTTGCTTCAGGCTTGTGTTGCCTTCTGCTTCATTACAATTCCATCTCTGAGCAGTATCTTCACACGCCTTAATCTGTATCTGCACTCTGGACAGGTTGCTCTGGCAAATCAGTGCCTTTCACAAGGTAAGACATGAATTTGTCAATTTGAAGGATCTCTTATTTCAGAAATATTTCTAGCTGTGAATAATAACTTGGTTGAAATCATAAGTCATATGTATATTTATGATGTAATTAACATACAGCCCTGTTTCAGACACAGAGTAAAAACTTGTCGAATTAAAGCATCTCTTCGATTCTAACACAAATCCTGTGATCTCAATAACCAAGGCAGCTGACTGTAGTTAACATAGGCTATGAGATAGGCTGTCCCAAATTAAATAGGAATTATGGTAAGCATGAAATATTTCTCTCCTGCATAATTATGCAAGCACTCTAATCACAAATAATGTGCTTTATGGATAAAGAAACTAGTTCATCTGTGTAGTAGTTCACAGGCTGACAAAATCCTGCAAGGAGCTGGAAAAAAAATAGAAGTTAGGTCAGGAACAGCAGAAACTTGCTATTGAAGCACATGTGATAAATGCTTAGCCAGGAAAATGTGCCACTATAGCAGAGTGAAACAGTGGAGAAATACCAGATCATATGAAGGTTGAAAAATATATTTTCTTTTTTTTTATTTGAATTATTGATTGAACCAGGACCTGAGCACAGTTTTCAGCCATCCTGTTAGCTCAATGTTAAATAATTGGAATTCCTGACAAAATGTCATTTGGGGGAAAAAATGGGAGCTATTCTGGCACCAGGATGAACATTAGGTCTGTATTGCCATTTAATACAATCTTGTTCCTGCTCATGTCACAAAGGGAAGACAGTTACCTACTCTGAAACTCTTCTCCTACTTTTTTCTGCTTGCAGTATTTTTCTTTTCCTTTTTAAAATGATGTCATTCTACTTTGGTTTGCAATTTTAATCCTGACTTTAAATGTCTGCTCTCCGATGGTAAATGCTTTTCCTTTACATGTTTTCAGTGGAGCTGTGAGAGTAATAAATTGGATTACTTTGCAACATCTTTTGTTGTGGCTATTAATTCTCTGTGCTTCTTCATGAGAACTTGTTTTCCAAGCTCTGCATTTACCAGCAAGTTCCAGCTGCACAAACAAGCTGACTTAGGATGCTGATTAAGACTTTTTAGTGCAGGGTGACTGTTGTATTCCTTTGTTTTGAGTCTGATGTTGCCCATATAGCAAAGCACAGGGATTTAGAGTAAAGCTGGCTGTTGTGTCCAAGTATGTTGTGCTAATAAAAGGTCTGCAAAGTCTGTTGTTGTGCAATTAGTATTGTGCAGTTTCTTTGTAGACAACAGAGTTTATAAAAAATAGACTCGCTCTTTCTTCCCCTGGCATTTTGTTTAACAGACCAGCCTACCTTAGCCTGTGCATCAATTTTGGTTATTGTTGCTCTGTTGCAGTGGTTCTGTCATTGGAAGCAAATGCAAAGCAGTTTTTTGGTAATATTTGGTCTTTGAGGATTATGCCCTGCCCATGTTGAGACCCACACTGTGCTTTAATAATCTTTCAATTTATAAACTGCTTTTCACTGGTTTTGTGATCCAAGTCTTCTCGGAGTGAGACTCCTGGGCCCCAACAATTGTCCAGATTTTTCAGTGTGAGAGTTTATAAATGTGCCCAGCTGTTGTTTGACATGTGAACACAGTGTACTCACCAAATAACAGGATCCTCATCCTGAAACCTCTTAAAGTAGTAGGTATATGCAAAGTATTATAAACTCAGGCTCTAAACTGCATGTTTATTAACCACACTTTCCTAAATTTTAGACCAACAAGGTAGAGAGAGGAGCATTTGGTTCATCTCCAGTTTTATTAAAATGAAGCATGTGCAGAACTCTGATGTTCAGTAACTCACTTCGCTTACCAAGGGTTTGTTGTTATGCACTTCTTTGCTTCCTTAGAAAAGCTGTTTTGGGTATAATTTGTATTCAGAGACATGTCACTTGCATGAGTAATTCAGCATGTATTAACCAGTTAGGCACTGTCTTGGGTGATTTTTTGTGAACTGTCTTCAGGTGTTGATGCACCAAAGTCAGATAATGTGTCCTTGAAAGTTACTTCTAATATAGTTTAATCTGTATCTTAACTGAATAAGTAAGAAGTACTGATTAATTCATAACAGCAAATTTAAATCCAGTCAGTTTACTGAGTTAACTGATGCCAATTAGATACTGATCTACTAAAACCAATGCAGCATGAAGTGAAGATTTAAGAGCATGCAATTAATGCTACCATTAGGCCAGGAAGTGAAGTTGTGCCTTTCTGTAACCTTTATTTCACGCTGATTTGGATTAGCTTAATTGCTTTAAAATTGTGAGGAGAAATAAGACTGAAAGGCAGAGCACCTGAAGTGATAGCTCAGCCAGCAGTGGAGTGTGCAGGTGTGTGTGTGTTCCATTTGTCTTTAAAGATTCCAGCTGTTGTTTTTAGCAACTTAAATTTTTGGATTTTTCTTAATCTTAAATTCCTATGGGGAGTCTATTTCAGTGAGTTGAGTTTTCACTTAAACACACAACAACATTGAGTTCCACAATTTCTGTTGGCAATAGGAAGACTTCTCTAAATTGCCAATGTATCTAACTTGAAAAAGGAGAAGAATTATGTGTCAGGGGAGATAAGGGGAATTTAAAAATTGCTTTTTTATAAAGAGGATGTGCAGGTCATAACAATAAAATTTATGAGTCTGAGGACTGCACTGATAAACTACCAATAACTGGAGAGCCACAGCTAATCTGCTTATAACTGGAGGAGTTTGGGGTTTGCTTCATTCCCAGTCTCAAGGGGCAGCAGTAGCAGGCCATCAGTTCTAGTGTCTCCCTGTTCCCATTTCCTCTATCAAATCAGAGTCTTGCCTGCTGGGATTTGCCACACTGTTAATCAAATCAAGTGTTTGAACTCACCCAGATACTTCAGTATTAGAAAATGGTAATTGTAATTTTTCTTGGAATAGATTTTCTGTAATACAATGAAATTGGGTCAGAAATCTGAATTTATAGGCTCATGAAACTCCAATATGAATACACTGATGGGTGTCTGTCTGGGAATGCTGTTCAGTAGGTATTAAACATGACTGTTTTCTCTTATGTCTCCAGCTCCCAAGAGCTGCTTTAAATAAAATGAATCTGTAATTATGTTTCAAATGTTTCAGGTGATTTTGTCCTGGATGCACAGTTTGTACCTCTGGAGAGGCTGTTAAAAGCCCACCTTTGAAAGGGAGATGGCAGATTTTACAGAGCTGGGCTGATCATTTCTTTAACTGAGCCACTGAATGCTGCATGCTGAGAGTCATAAATGCTCATTGGTCATGCTTCCTGCCATGGGGAGTGCTTGGACTAAATTGAGATTAAATGCATGCTCCATTGTGTCACTCCTCTGGATTTCTGAGATATAGGTATTATTTTAATTGCACATATTTCCTCCCTGTGGAAATGCTACTTTTGTCTGTCAGAGAACAGACAGCATGAGTTTGTAATTGTTGGTCACAGCATTCAGCAGGTGGGTGGAGATGACGTAACTTTCTGGTAATGTGTGTTTAAGCAGTGGTTTTGTTTTAAAGGCTCTGAAATCCCTGCATCCCTTCAGAAGTAACATGCTGAGTGAATAAGGTAATTCAGTTGATTCTGTGTGACTAATTCCACTGGGATACTGTCAAACATAAAACTGTATAAAAGTGTGGTCTGTCCCTCAGTCCAACTGTTGCAGACCTTTTTGTTTAGCAAGTGCAGATTTTAATTCTGAAGTGTCCAATGCTCAGTGTAATTCTAGGTATGTATTCTGTTCTCCAGTTGTAGCTGAAACAGTTTCACACAGTAGGTTGCAAAAGTAATTTCTTTTCTACTGCAGAAAATGTTATTTTGCCATGAATGTTCACTAAATATGACAGACTTCAGCCACACTCTGGAGAAAGTATGGTATGGAATATCTAATAAGCAATTTTAAATCATAGTCCAAGAATGTTTTAGAGTATATTCTCAGTACCATTAGATAACAATTTTTAGTATTTCTTCCTAATCTCCTAAAATCTTTATAGATCTGATGAATTTAAATAGAGGGAATTAGAGGGAAAGAATTAAGAAAAATAAGAACCTGAAGAGATTTTCCTTATTACAGATTTTGGGACTTCTTGGCTTATGCTTCTCTGGTGAGATCAGTGTATGCTGTTTCTGATATCTTTTAAATACTATTTTCCTTGAAAGCAGGAAAGGAGCTTGAGAAAAAATCTGAGATACTGCTTTTCTTACTAGTAATGCTAAAGGTTGCTTTATTTGGACAGAATTGTGACTTACAGTGTTACCTGGGATTTCCACAGCTGAAAACTCTCATTCCCTGAGCTTTTTGTTGTTTATCTCTTTATCCCATCCAATAGCTTTTCCATATGATGTGAGAGAGATGACATCTCTGTCTCTGTAAGCTTTTCAGACTACTATTTTATATCAGTTTGTCAGTTCTTCAAGTCTGTCTAGCCCGTGACCTGTTTTTGAAAGTGTCTAGGAGCATCTACTAAGGGAACCTACAGCAAACAGTAATCCGTAATGATACTTCTTGGCTTTCAGCTGCAGGTGATCTAAATACATCCTTCAACAAAGCTTGTATACCATGTACTTAAAAAAAAGAAATGGACCAATCCTTCAGAATTTAATTTTTTAATCAATTGTTACTTTTTGGCCTTTGTGACCTTTGGTGTCCTGTGACAGCGAGTTCCACAATTACTTGGAAATCTAATACTTAGGGATTTATTTCTGCCTGGTTTTTAAATGTTAGCTGAGTGTCTCAGAGCACGGAGCTGACTGAGCAACTGTCAGTCATTCCTGATTCATTTTCTTGCTGTCTCTGAGATAATGCAGTTCGTAAGTTCTAAAGAAATTGTTGTCAGTGTAGTCTTTTCTAATAAGGAAACAGTTCCCTGCCTTGGCACCTTTTTAATTCTTTGTCCTCTTGGAAGTGGGAAGATCAGGACTGTGTTAGGCAGCTGTTTAGGATATAGTTTTCAGGAAACCATCTATAATGACTCCAAAATCTTTCATGAGTGTAAATAGCCTATTTCGAGCTCATCTTCCTACAGTTTTAGCAAGGGCTGTTTCTTTCCCCTCATGCCTTACTAATATTAGAGTTCATCTGCTGCTTTATTGCTCAGAATCATGAGATCCATCTGTGATGCTTTGCACTCACGTTCCAGACTAGTCTGCAAACATTGTCACCTCCCAGCTCATCAGAAGGACCTGACTCTGCAGAACCTTAAGGAATGCAGGAGACATTTTGCTCCACTGTGAAAACATTTATTGACACTCCTTTCTCTGTCCACCCCATTGTTATGTATCCCTATGAGGACTTTCTTCCTTGGCTTCTGTCAGCTCAGTTCTTTAAAGAGCCTTTTCTATAAGGAACACTGTTAAGGGATTTTTAAAATCTAAGTATTTGTATTGTCTGAGTTACTTTTTAAACACAAACTTGCTGGTTCTTTGGAAAACTTGAGAGACTTCTGAGGAATGATTTCTCTCTGCAAAAGCCATATGACTCTTCAGCCTTGTATCATGTTTTTCCATATGTCTATTAATTTGATTTTTTTTTCGCCTCATAATAACTAGGAGAAACCTAGTATTTACCTATAACATTATTTCAAAATTTCCATATTACTAGTGGAGCTTTCTTTAGAGACTGCTGCTGATGCCTTAACTGACAGTCCTCAGGGACTACATGGAATGCAGAGAGGCAGGCTGGAATTTGTGATGGTTTTGGGGGTTTTTTTGGAGTGTAGTGATATGGTGTGTGTTGCACTTACTGACCACAGCTTAAAAATAAAGTATCTTGTGTCCAGTGTCCTTACTCATATTGTGTGATCTCCCTGTGCACATCCATCTTCCCTTCCACCTGTGCCTCTGGGTGCCATTGGAAGTACCAAGGCCTTGCTAACAATCTACTCAAGCTTCACCTAGAACTGGCTCTAGCAAGCTTCCTCCACATAACTACCTTGTTATCTGCAGCTATTTCATAATATGAATTAACATAGTACATTCCAGTTCACCAAGCAGCAGGACATTCATTTTCTGATTTCAACTTTGTTACTTCAAATAATTCTTTATAGTTCATGGATTGGAAGTGATGTGTAGAAAATTTTAAGATGGAGAATAATGTTCAGTAGTTCAAGGAAAACTACATTTCTGCAATGTGGCAGAAGTCTCACAGTGACCTCACCAACGTGAGGAGAAGGAGTTTCATATGTTTGCAACACTTGGTTGTCAAAACAGTAATGGATTAATTAATTTAACAGAAAAAATAAGGCAACAAACCCCCCACAATTGCTTCCCATTATTTTTTTGCACTGGAGTACAAGGCCTCATTGAATTACCAGCATCTGTCAGATGTGGAAGGAAAATCTTTGGAGTATTAAATTGGATTTGACAGTGTTGCAAGGCACAAAAGTGGTGTGGAATGCAGAAGACTCTGGATGGTCCCTGGTTTTGTCCTCTGGGTTGACTTAGGCTGGTGTAATTGTACCCAGCACTAAAAATAGTTTGGGTAGGTATGTCAGGCTCGCTCCCATTTGCTCTCTGAAGGTGGACTTAAGGAGCTTAATTGTTTTCCCATCTCTAATGGCTTTGTTCCTCCTTGCTTTTTTGCCTGCCTGAAATCTTAAATTCTCCCAGTTTAATTGGCTGTCATAGATGCAGCAAATACAATGCAACCTGAATTTTTATATCTAGAGAGATTTGTATATAGGAATATATGGGGGTGCATATGGCTCCGGGTAGGTATGATTGAATGTGTGTGCATGTGCCATCATGAATACTGTCAATAGCAGAACATTCAACACCAATTTCACTCGCTTTTCCTTCTGTGGGAGAGTATTTTCTGGAAGTGCTGACTTGGTTATCCAGGACTGTTAGTTTTTGTAGCCTGAAGGGCAGCATGTATGCTCGGGGGAAAGATTTATAGGATTATGGTCAACCCAAATGAAGGAGCTGCTGTGAAAGGATAAATGTAGCAGAGCATGAAGTATGTTACGTTCAGAGCACTGCACAAGATATTAACAGCAGTCTGGGAAGGCTTCATCATAATGATTTGTTGTAATGCACAGGCTGCTCTCCCCTTATCCAGTTTAACAGGGGTTCACTTTAGAAGCACTATCATACTGTAGGCAGATAAGAAAACAGCACCTTTTTTCAGAAGAAGCCTTTTTTTTATATAAATCAACAACATAACATCACTGTGGTTTTTGGTGCTTTTTAAGTGGTTCCTTATACCTTTTGGAAGCCAGGAAGTGATGTACAGTTTTAAAACATCTCTACAGTAATAGCTTTAAAAATTGACTTTTAAAGATACAGGGAAAGCATCATTGCATAACCTCATAATTAAAGTAATTCAGAATTAAACACTGATGCTCATTTCATACTTTTTGAGAAAATAGCATGTCTGTGACAACCTATTTAGTGAACTTTTTTCTCCAAACTCAGAGCTTGTGGTGCATACTGACACCTCCCTGCAAGTGAACAGGATGGTAGTGTTTGGAGGACAAGTAGTTTTCTGCAGTCTGTAATAAAAACCTTTGCATGAATCTGCATTTATTTTTGGGTCTTATGAAGCGCAGGTATCTTGGATAAATGTGCTTTTAGTGTTTCAGCATAAAACCATTTTGTGGTTAGCACAGATTGGCAGGACTTGTAGCAAAATTAATATATTCTCCTTTGCCAGTACTTGTGGATGTACCACAGTAAAATACAACTGTTTTGTGCTGTATTACTCTTTTGATTTGTCTTGCTGCATTGAGGGGAAAGCAGGAGGAAAAAGGCAAGGAACAAGGATTAAAAGTGTGGGGCAAGAGCCCCCCAGTCTCCTCATTGTGCTGGGACAGTGTCAGTACGTGGGTCTTACAGGGTGACACTGCAGCAGTGACCAGGGACAGCAGCCACGTGGGGACAGCAGCCATGTGGGGACAGCCCAGGGGCAGCTGCTCTGTGACTGCCATGGATAGGGGAGAAAAGGGAAGCACAGTGGAACTTGTGGCAGCCCAGGCAGGGCCCGGTGAGCCATCAGAGGTGTGGGCAGGTCTGTCCTCGCTGCAGCAGCACCAGCTGCAGAGGAGCCAGGGGTGCTGCTCTGTCCAGCAGGTGTAGGGAGAGAGCCCAGGGCTCTGAAGCTGCCCCCCATTCACAGCAACAGCAGGAGGGCAAGAAGAATAAATTCAATCAAATTTCAGTTTTTCAAAGTGAAGATAAGAGGTTTTGGGTTTGCACTGTGGCAGAAGTTTAGAGGAAAATGTGTAAGACTGTGATTGCTGGGAGAGCAGGCAGTAGATTAGGGTGAGGTATATGCAGCTCTTCTCTTGCACTGCAAACTGATTGCTGCACAGGTCATTCTCATCCTGTTACGAAATAACTTGAGAAGGCAGGAGTATTCTCTGCACAGACATGGGTACTTTGGTATGCAGACTATTCTCTGAGGCACATTCCTTGTTTGTCTGGTCACAGGTTTTTATTCTATGGTGATGTGGGACATGCACTTTTATTTTTTTTCTGCTGAGACAACTGTGGAAGTGACAGCAGAATGAACATCTGCTGCTGCTTTCCTTCCTCTAACAAAGCTCAGAGAAGGATTACCTACCTTCCTTTTGCTTGGCTGTCTAAACTTATATGTTGTTTGAAATAAATAAAAAGCATTCTTTCACTTCTTAATAAATGTGTAGAATAAAAGGAAGTATGATGTTTGACAGAAGGGGGTCTGTGTTCTAGGCACTGAAAAGTTCAGAATGGCTTGAGCACTCGTGTGCTGAAAAGAAATAAGAGTCAGAACTATGGTTTTTCCAAAGCACATGTTTCCCTGGTATTCCTCATAAGCTTAAATTAGATATCAGTTGGTACTATATTTAGCAAATTTGCTTGGAGTCTCAAATGAATTTTTCCAGAGCAAGCTGCACTCCTGGAAATGTCCATGCCTGCCTGTCGGTGGTATCTCCATCCCAGCCATGTAACACCTCTTTGCTTTCACCAAGAACTCTCTTCTCTCTGATGAAGTCTGATTTCATGGCCTTGGTCCCTGTTCCTGTGAAATAAAGATACAGTATTAATTCAGAAGGATGCTTTGAAGTATATGGCTGAACGACTCTAGTGAGATGTGGATACTTGGATATTCTGAAATGTAGCCAAGAAAGTGCAAAACAATGTTGCTGTCAGAATTTTTTTGTGAACTCAGCATGTATAGGAGGTCATCTAGTGAAAGAGGGAAAATATTATTGCTTTTAATTTGTGAATAAACTGACAGATATTCTAGTGTTTGGAATTTATATTTTTGTAAGATTAGAGACAATAAAGAGTTATGAAAAGCCTCTTATTAGCTATTTTGCAAAGGCCATAATGGTGGGTCTTTCTCTAATTCCTATATTGTGATTCTTGGAAGGGATCCTTTTATCTAGGTAAGCAGCAATACCTCAGGTTCTGGTACTATATTAATGTTTTAGTAATTATAAATTATTAGAGAAATGAAGCTGTCAGTATTTCTTTATAACTTTACCAGCCTTTGGAGAATGAATTGGTGAACAAGGTAGCATGAACCTTTGGATTCCCCATTCTGGCATAAGCATTTCTTTAGATAAGTCAATTTTGAACCATGTACTAATTTTTTATTATATACACATTATATGTGAAATGATGGTGTCCACTTGTTTCACAAAGGAGAAGAGTTATAATTTCAGAAGTCTTGAGTGAGGTGGGAACTTCTTTTGAAGAAACAGTATCGCTTGAATTCCCACAGATTTTGACTGCTGAGTCTTGAGTTTCTTTGCAGTTAAACACACGTTCATTTTCTGTCATTGTTGGAAACAAACTCAAGGCAATCGTTGGGTCACAGGTGTGATTGCCATCTTGGCTGGAGTGATAACACAGCAACTCTATTTTTATTTTGTAGCTGATGCCTTTTTCAAAGCTGCAGTGAGCCTTGTTCCTGAAGTGCCGAAAATGATCAGTGTAGATGGAAAGATGAGACCTTCTGACGCCTTCCTCCTGGAATTCCTTTGTAACTTTTTTTCCACATTATTAGTTGTTCCGGTAAGTTGTGTGTGTCTGATCAGCACAGAGGCTGGTAGACTGGTTTGACTTTCCTGTTGAAAAATATCGAGTAGACTGGGCTTTTGGAGTGGGAGGTGCAGGGATTAGTTTTCCATGAACAAGCTGAAGTGATCTGGCCATTGGCTGCAAAATCACTCACCCCAGTGCAGAATGGAGAGGCAGAACAACTTTGTAGAGAAGGAGGTACAGCATTGCCACCTCAGCAGCACCTCAGGGTAGAATGAAATCTCACCATCACTTTATTGTGTAAACATCATTTACTGGTTTATTAGCTAAGCATTCAAAAAATACCTGAGCAGTGATAAAATGCAGAGCTCTAGTTTCTATTAGTTTCAGTTACTTTGCCATAGGCTGCCTAATCATCTGAGTGAAAACAGTAATCTGAAGATGGATTTTGGCATAACCTTCCTCTTCTGATGAATATTTCACAAATTAATAACATTCTACAGCTTTCCAATTTTTAACTAATTGTCAAGTTTAGAGAGAAAGAGAGAGAGATGTCATTTTCTTTCCAATATTTTAAGCTATGGCTAAAAGATGAGGGAAAATTGTAAATTAGTCTGGAACACCAGAAAAAAAGAAGTTTGAGGTATATTCATTTGTTCTTAGAAAAAGTAGGCTGTTTCTCCTCACTGAAACATTCCTTATGGTTTTCTCCTTCCTTTTTTCTTTGACTCCATGTTTGGTGAAGCAGCACTCAGTGTGGTGCTGTCCAAATCCTCATCCTCAGAGCAGTGGATTCTCCTTCTTCCAGTGGAAGGGCTTTCCCAAGCCACACATGTTCAGAAATGTGGAGGTGCTGTGTTGTTAGGAGGGAAAGGGCAGTTGTGTCGCTGACTGCAGAAGTAACACCTTGAAGGAAGGCTGTGCAATGACTTGGATCATTAGTGGATGACTGAAGAAGGGACATACAACCTCTCATATTCAGTAATGAAGAATAACTTGCAATGAGATGCCAGGATTCAGAAATTATCTTCTGTAATTTGTTCTTCTCTTTACATTCCCCAGTGGACTGTGATTTGTCCTGTGTTCTTTGGTATCACTGCACCAACTGCCAGCTGGAATTAGCTTGGTGTGCTGTTAAAGCTGCTTGCAAAAGCTCCCAGCTTATGTAAAGCAGATATCTTTCTACTCCTTTCATGTTAAAAGATTATTGATTGTCTGTAACTCTGACTTCCCAGTGTAGGTGTTCTTCTGAAGCTCATAATTATATGAGTAATATACTACAGCACACTGACATGATTTTAATAAAAACATCTACCCAGTGTTTAATTTTAGAGGCTTAGCTGTTAAGAAGCTGACAATTAATTTTGTACTACTCCCCTATGACTAGAAAACAAAGCATTTCAAAGTTTGTCTGTGAAGGCTGCCTAGATCAAGTTCTGATTAAGGGGCAAATGGACATTTTAGATGGAAACTGGAAGAAATTTTTGAAAGGATTTGCAGGAAGCACACTTAAGAAAAGTAGCTGTCAGCTTCAATTATATTGTAGTTTTGCTTTTGTAGAGCTTATATTGTGACTCTAAACCACTGAATAACTGCAAATAATCCTGGTTTTGTTTTGGTTTTGACCTACCTTTTTTCTTTTCCGTAGGACCATCCAGAACAAGGAGTGTTGTTTCTTGTGCGAGGATTACTAAATGTGATCCAGGATTATACTTGGGAGGATAACAGCGATGACAAAGTCAGGATTTATACTAATGTTTTGCATCTGCTGTCTGCCATGACTCAAGAAACATTTATCTACCATGTAGATAAAGGTAATGCCCAAGGGGGACTCTGGGGCCTGGCGTTCCACCATGCAATTTTTGGCATTGTGTTACCACTGTACCTTGTTAATGAAGATCAGTGGTAGTCAGTCTTACAGAATGGACTGTTTTTCTGTCCAGTCCCAGGTATTGTAACTTAAAATAATCACAGGAGGTGGCTCCTGAACAGATGCAGAGTCTGTGCTTCAAAGTGCACCTGTGTGGAGTGGGTTGCTTGGTTTGCTCCTGGTGGTGGTGTAAATGCTTTCAATTGTGAACTTCTCAACTAGATATTAGAACTTTATGCATATGGAGGGTTTTCTTTGGCTCTAAAGTATCAACTTGATTTATACTTATCATTGTTGTTTCATTCACACGTATAAACAACTCCAGTTTTCAGAATCTAAAGCCTGAACTCCATTATTTAAATGATGTATTTGCTGCTTTGAAGGGAGGCTTTCAGTTTTGGAAATTGCAGGGATAATTGATAAAAATCTTCTGAAAAACTAGAAAATTCTAAAGATTTTACATTCTATAAAATAGCTGTCATCTTTTTTGTAATAATATTTTGACATACTTTAAAATCTGAGTATTTTCCTTCTGATTATAGATTACTAAATTAGAGGTAGATAAATAATTGAATTTTTTAAAGCATACTGGAAGATTAGTGAGGCGGAGAGGCCAAACTAGTTTGACTTTTTTTTTTAGTTGCATAGGACTTTCACAGAGAGGCAGGCTGGAATATATTCTGCAGTTCTTCTGGTGAATAGTCTGTCAGAGTTACCACCCATGACAAAATATCTCTTGCAGTTACCAGCACAGAAATAACTGTCAGTTGAACTACTACTCTGTAGTAAATCTGCAGTCAGATTCTATAAGGAAATGTGGCTTAGCTGCTTTCTCTTTCATTTCATTTTTTATATGACCAAAATAGCTGCATAATCCCAAGATGAGAAATCTAAATTAATTAAAATTGTGATGGAGATAAGCATGGAAATTAGTAATTTTTACCCTGTAGTAGGGTGATTTTTTTTTCAAAGTGCACCATGTACCTTAGCTTCTTAAAATGAAATTTCTTTGAGACAGGAGATCATCTTTTATCTTTTGTGCTTTCTGATTTACTTAGAATACACTTAAACCTACAAATTTCATGTAGCCTATTTCACAGTAAAACATAAATGAATTAGGCCGAAAGACATGTTTAAAATCACAATTATATAAGCTCTAAAAACTTCAAGAGCTCTCTCCCTCTGAAACTGAAAACACATCTTCTGGATTTCTAGCCATGACTTTGAGGTAATCCCAGTTTTATTTTAGGAAAAAAAAATTAAAATGCAGTTTCTTTTGAAAATCTTGTTTTCATGAAGTAAGACATGAACTGTTTGGCCCAGTCCTGCTGCCATTGCAGATGAGGGCCATACACTATTCTAAAGTGATGGGAGCACTGTCTCTGTGGAAAAAAATGAAGATTGGCACTACATCTTGTTTTGCATTGTCTAGCAGATACATTTTTGAGTCTGGCTGCATCCAGGAATACAGGACTGGCTTTAAGCTAAAAGATTCTTTTCAGTGTTTCGTTCCTGAAATCAAAAGGACATAGAAGGCAACCAAGTGGGAGGCACCTACTCAACATTGTTCTGGTTGTGTTTCATTGAGGAGGGCCATTTATAACTTCCAAATGTGGTCTTCTGTCAGTAGCTGGTGTTTTTAATATCAAACAAATGCACAGCTCTTCAGCCAAACCTAAGCTTGAATCCATCTCTGCAGTTGATTCCAATGATGCCCTTTATGGTGGAGACTCCAAGTTCCTGGCTGAAATTAACAAACTGTGTGAAACAGTGATAGCACAGATCCTGGATCACCTGAAAACCCTTGGAAAAGAAGAGGTATGTTCTTACTCAGCTTGATTCAATACAAAACCAAAAGTAATTTGGAGTGGAAGAAATGGACCACCTTTGACCGGGCATTGGTCCCTTTGGAAGCTCCAGGAACTTTATAACAAGAGGAAATTGGGTAATTTTACTTGTTTAAGAAGTGAGTCCATCACATAGGCAGCTTGCGTGGAGACACCTAATGATGTGAGGTAGGTCATGTCACAATTACAATCCATGTTTAAGGTGCAGGCTGAAGTTTCCTGCTCAGCTGTGTTCTGTATGTGGATGGGCTCATGGAGCTGTCAGGCAGTAGGAGCTGCTCTGGCACACTGTGGTATTGATTGTGGCTGTGCACCAAGGAGGGGCTGTGCTGCAGTACAGAATGATCACTGCAGAGCAGCACTCTGCACTGAGAGTGAGCTTAGAGTCAGCTTTAATTAACTGCCTTGAGTCCTGGTGTAGTCTGGTTATGGAAACGTGATGCTCTGTGAGGTTAGAGGTAGCTTTAAATTAACCAGCTCGAATCCTGGTGTGGTTGAGTTATGGAAATACGATGCTCAGTGTGGAATAACTTCTTTTCTTACCAGTCTTTCTGGCTATAATGAGCTCTGTGATGATGGTATTGCAGTTATTGGCCTACAATATAATTAGAGACACAATTATATTGTGCCACAGTCATTCCTTAGATTGCAGTATGGTCATAACTAAAATCTGCTCCATGTCCATCCTTCCTATTGGTTACTCTTGGCTCTCAACTTGGAAAATCATAGAACCATGGAATGCTTTGGATTGGAAGCTCCAACCTCCCTGCCACGGGACTGGAATAAACCATGTTTTCTTGCCAGCTAAGTTAGCATAGCCTGAAATGTCCAACTCTGTAATGAGCAAAGTGAGAGTTCACCGTTAGTCTACTACTGGGTAAAATACAATGAAAGTCACCTATAATCAGTAACAGTTTCAGATCCCAGGCACTAGGATGAAGTCAGGAGAGAGGTACAGAGGAAGGAAAAAGGTATTGTGTCTTCACCCTGATTTTAGTGTATTTGTTCAATATTAAATGAAGAAAACACCAGGCAGCTTACTGGATTTCTTGGAGTTCAGAGGCTCTGAGGGATCAAATACAGCCTAATGGATTGTATGTGAAAGGCAGGTGACTGCTGTTGTCAGTATTACTGAAATAAGGAGAACTTACTGTTCTGTTACTGTACCTTTGCTGAGATTGAACCCTTCCACAGCTTCCTAATCACCCCTTACTGGACATCTTCTATTGTTAGAAATCTTGTGGCTTGTAGCCTGCATGGGAGGGCAGGGGATGATTGATTTGTTGGCATTTTTTTAGATAGCCTGTTTGCACAGTAGCCCATAATATTTGCCAATACAGAATGTGTTAAGTGATACATATTGGGAGGACACTGTGCTAAGTTTAGCTTTTTCTCTGCTTTTGCTATCCTGTTTGTCCTTCCTTGAGCAATTGTAGGGATGGAAGATGAATAAATCCTTTGCCTAAATGCCTCTGTGTTGTTGTAAACATCACTACAGTGAAACAGTAGTTCTTTTCAGAACAGTAACAGCAGAAAACAACCATTCTAGCACAGCTAAGAATGTCCAAGCAGGTCTCGGAAGGAGATTTTTATCAGAGTTGTCAGGACTGTGGGTTGTATATTAAGGATTTTTTTGCATTTGACTCCTGTGTGGAATATGTGGGTAGGAATATTTGTAGGGCTTGAAATCCATGGTTTCTGAAAGGCCTTTATTTTTGTTTTCTGCTTTCAAGCATAACACATTGAGTAATGAGGTCCTGTGTTCCTTCACTGAAGCCGTCGTTGCATAGAAAACTGGATTTAAAGATAAGCAGCACAGATATAGGTCCTTGGCCTGCCTTTGCCTCTGCAGCCTTGGATTTAGTCCTCTGTCCATCCTTATTTACAAACAGGGAGCATTTGTTTTGCATTGTTGAGTAAAAGTCCTTGATAAATTTAGATAAAAAATTGTTTTTTAAGAATGAATAGTTGTTGGAGGAAGCTGTTGTTGCTGAGGAAATAGAGGTGATGAGAATATTGTCAGAGATCTCTAATTGTGCTGAATCAGAACTGGTCATAAAATCACTGTGGTATTTGGATTGCTTCAGTGTTGGTGACCTTTTATTATTTATCTTCTTGGCTGCTCATTTAAATGAACAAGCTTATGATGATTTTGTGTTTTTATTGGTCCATTTCCTTTAAAAGCTATAAAGGAAAATAAATTTTTCTCACAATAAAATCCTTTCATCAGAATGGCAATTTAGAAGAGAACAATGCATCTCATTGTTAACACAGTGTGGTCTTTTTGCAGTATTAGAGAACGCTTCATTTATGTGACAGTGTTGGAATGGAAATTTTCAATTCTGGACAGTTCTGTGAAGTTCAAGCTGTGAATCCTCTCTGTGTGTGGGGAAGACTGGTCTTATGCTCCAGGTTTCATAGAAATGTAAATACCTTGTTTCTTGCTACTCAGTGATAACTATGTTTTATTCAAACATGACTTTCAATCCAAAATATTAGGAGCATGTTGCTGTGTCCCTGGCAGTGCCATGTTAGGATGGCAGCCTTCCCATGCACTGTCTGGTAGATACTGGACTTTCATAGAAAGTATCAAGAAATGCTCTTGAGGCTTCTTCTTTCAACACAACTGATTTTTAATTTTGTATAAACTCATAACAACTTCAGTCGATTTCACATGTGTTTGAAGACTGAACTAGAAGCAGAGTAGGACATAGTTCTCTGTGTGGGTCTGTGATTTAAACAGAGAAGAGTTCACTCATCCTGAAGAATTTTATAGAGCTGGCTGCGATTTTCTAAAGGTGGTTAAACATGTTCCTCTTTGGGAAGAGGGAGCCAAGAAAATTCACCTGTAGCAGGTTCCAGCAGACAGGGCAGGTGGTGGAGATGCCTGTTCAGGACACTTGGAGCAGTGAGAGGCTGGTGCACTGCAAGGAGGAACTGGAGCTGTGAGTGCACACCAACTCCACTGCTTTGGCTCAGAGCTGGAAACTCCCAAATTACCCTTTTATTACACCATTGTCTCTGGCATGCTGTTGGAGTTTAAAGACTAGTAGTAGTTTAATGGAGAACGTTGTTTCTGTATATTTTTAAGATGGTAAATGGTGGAAACCAAAACAGATACCTTGAGAGTCTGCTGATGGCCTACAGCAGGATTGCTGAGCATGGCTTTGAACAGTATGGCCTGGTCCTCTGTGAACTGCACGTTTCACAGGGAGCACATCTTTGTTGGATTAATTTTAGAGGAAAATAAAACTGTGTGAGCAGCACTATGAATACTGAAAGCTTTAAAAATACATTAAGGACTTTGAAATACAGATGAGAACCTACCATGGTGCCAGTATAGAGTAAAATGTCTCAGCCTGCCCTAACTAGAGGTGTGGTACTGGTGTGGTACTGTACTCTTATGACCCACATCTGGCAGAAGTCACTGAAGGACAGGAATGAATATTTATTTTAATTGCTAGGCAGAATTGTGTGAAACAGAATGTTACATGATTCGTTGTATGAAAGGCTATTTTTTTTCTGTTATGCTGTGTGAAATTTGGGCATTGCTCTGCGCTTTGGTGGAGGGGTGAGGACACAAGCAGGGGGGCACATTCTGGGATGATGTAGTTTGTTCTTTGTTTCATTGTCATCAGCATTATTCCAAGGATTATGGAAAATGTGCTGCCTAGAAGGCTGGCAATTCTTTTTGGTGTGGGAATTGCTAGTCCCATGATGGATGTGGTTGCCAAATAGCTGAGCTGTTGCTTTCTCCTTTGCTGCCTGTGAGTACACGCTGTGAGCTGGGGTGCCACCCACAACTCAGTCTTTCCAGGCATGGCAGTGTGCCGGCTTGGATATATCCCTTGGGTTGGAGGTCAGTGCCTTGTTATACAAACATTCCTCTTCATCATCATGTAAGCCTTGCCTGACACTTCTTGTTCATTTTCAGTCATGGTGGGATTTCCTGCATACCTGAGCCTGCCTCTCTCTCCACTTGGTGTTGTGTAACAGGACTAGGAGCCAAAATCCTGTTATACCTGCCTCCTCAGTAATTTTGGGAAGTGGCTGCAAATATGGTGCAAGCATGTTGGTATCACTAAAGTTTCAGTGGAAGAATAGCAGGAAAAAAATCTTTGGTTAAATAAATAAAAGTAGAATCAACTGCTGGAAAAAGCCTGAATTTGCACTAATCTAGACTGATGATAGTGGGCTCTAAAAATATATGGAGCTATGGTGCTCTAAATGCAAGGCTGGTTGTTGTGAGGGTGATTTCTATGCAGTTGTAGCAAGTCTTGAATTAAAAATGTGTCAGACCTACCTAATGTGCTGTGCCAAAGCAGTATAAAATGTAGGAGACTTGTGTAACGATTTTATTTACAGCAACTTGAATTGATTCACAGCTGTCACTACTTGTTGAATTTTGAATAGAACATGAAAACTGTGCCCATATTCTTGGTGTGTAACTATTGCTGTATGTTACAAAATGATTGCCCTTTGCACCTCTAAGAGTTCAGAGGATGCAGAGAGGTTATGCTGTGTACTTTGGGATGACTGTATGGTAATATGGGAATATTTATTTTTCATACAGACCCTGAAGCGGCAGAGCCAGCTGGCACTCTATTTCTTTAACACTATTGTAGCTCATGGGGATCTACGGAACAACAAACTAAACCAGCTTTCAGTCAATCTCTGGAATCTTGCTCAGAAACATGGTTTTGCTGACACCAAGACTATGGTAAGGAAAACAGATAATGCAGAGAAATTTTAGTTCTTAAAATCTTTTCCCATTCTTTACTTGGTAAAAGGGAGTATTTTCTGACCTGCATAAACCTAATCTCTTTACGAGTTGCTCTCTTGCACAAAGCAACTGAATTATTTAAAAACCCCAACAACTTATTTTTAAAAGCTTCTTAATGAATAAGCAGCTTCTCTTATTTCTAGTGGTTTGTATCTTTCTAGCAATTTTAATCCTGTGTCAAGCATTAAGGAACCTGAAAGTGTTGGGTGCTGTAACTTTTTTCAGAACAGAAAACTGGCTTTAAGAGAAATACAGCATTTTTGTTTGATGGAGGAACTGTATGGTGTAAGCTTGGAAAGTGGCATTTGAGAGCTTTAAAAAGATATACATGATAATGAGCTCTGGAGTAAGAAATGCCAAGTGCTCACACAGCCAGTGAAATCTAGGGAAAATCGTGGGAGTGCCTATACAAAGATGAAGTGATGGCCTATGAAATGAGAACAGACAAAGACACAAAAAATCCCCCAATCCCTTTCTTTTCAAACCCAGGTGAAAACACTGGAATACATCAAGAGGCGAAGCCAACAGCCTGAAATGAGCCACTTCACAGATTTGGCCCTTCGGCTTCCTCTGCAGTCCAGGACCTGATGAATGTCTTTTCCAAGGAGTCATCTGTACAAGAGAGCTGTAGCCAAGGCAAAAAATCACTGATCTGGAGTTCTGACTGGAGGAGTTCAGTGTGTTTTTACCTTACTTAGTGTGAAATATTTACTTGGGCACAGTAAAGGTAAAACTTTTCTGAGTGCAATAATTTAACCTGAATTTCTATTTTCAGATTTACCATAAAATAATACTGTAAATGCTGATTTACATTCAGTAAACAGTGTTTCATTTAGCAAACAGTATTTTGAACCTCTGTGCTTCTGAAAGCCTTTAAAAATCTCATCTAATTTTAACAAAAAAGGAAAAAGATAATCTGCACAAATGAATTCACAGCCTCAAAAGTTCATCTCACTTTCAGAATAGTCTTTTTCCTGTGCAGAAAGCAGCATTTCACTATAATAATCCTACTAAGTCATCTCTCTGCATTGGGACGCTGCCAGCATTGGTTTGGTTGGTTCCAGTGGAAAAGAAAAATGGCCGAGGTGTTACTCTTCTAATTTCTACAATACATTTTCACAGACATGTTTATGTTTTCATTTTAGTCCAGTGTTTTGTAAAATGGAAGGAATCTTTAAGTGCTGTCTGCAAATGAAAAATGAAATGTATGCAAAGTGCTCTATATTTGCAAAGTACACTATCACTGAATAAAACAATTTGCAGTTCATCTCTGTGTTCTGGGGGAGTTTCTTGGTGTATACAAATTTATCACCTTACTCTTGTGAAATTTAGTTACATGTGCTGATATTACTTGTAATAAAATTTCACTCTCACCATTTCTGTCCCACGGCAGGGAACCATGCTGAGACCTTCATCTAGTGCTGCTTTTGCTTAGTGGTAGGTATTTTAATGAGTTAAATCCTTACACAGATATCAAGATATATTTTTGCAAAACAAAATGTTTTATTTTGTTTAGTCTAAACAAGTAATTTATTTTGATAGAACCATATATAAATACCACCCAAATTTTTAAATGATTCTTGTTGCATGTTTTTCATCTCCTCATCACTTTGTACCACTCACTGAATGTAAAAATATGAAGATTTTACAGAAAACCACTAAGATGTAGCTAAAAATAAGTTTATTAAATCAGTACTTTTAAAAAATTACTAAACTTTAGTTGTAGGCATGGCACATGTATCTTCAGTCTTTGAAGGAGGCTGTCTCTTGCCTTGTAGAAGAAACATGCTAATGGTTTCAAAAACTTACTGTTTAGCTGAAGTGAGGACCCAGCTCCATTGGTATATGCAGTTGAAAACTTGTACTAAAAGTATCTCACAAATCAAACTTAAACATTTTATTTTATTTCAGGTAAAAACATCTGGAAATTAAAAAAAAAATTGCCCGTTGCATTTTCATTCTTTTTACTGGAGTTTTAATCTTCAAATTTTATAGATCTAGATGTATATTTGTCTATGTATCCTTTCTTGTTGGCAGTAGGTTGAAATCCAAGACCAATTCCTCTGTGTTGCTTCAAGTCCATTGCTTTGTCAAATTCCATCTTCAGAGCCTGCTGTAACTTCTCCTGCCCTTCCCTGTTCAGAGCCATGTTTGGTTTGGCTGTCGTTGCTGAGAGATTTTGGGTAGGCATAGAGCCCTTTTTAAAGCCACCCATGAGTCTAAAAAACTTCATTTCTTCCTCAGAACTTTTAAAAGCAGCTGTGCTCCACTGTCCAAACTTTGTATCCTGTGAAGCAGAACAAGGTTAACACTAAATGATACCAAGACCAAGGAAGACAATTTCTGGCTGTGTGCTATGAGAACAGAACCAGCTACAAAATCCTGACAGGGTGACAAAGCTGGGAAGCAGTTATTCCATGGGCAGTACCTCCTACAGCATGTGGCAGAAGAATGGCATTAACTCTGTGTGAGTGCATCTTCATTAGCACTGCAGGTTCTTTAACCTGGAGACGAGTTAATGCCCCTTGAGACTCTCCTTCCCCTCTGGCTTTAGGAACCTTGGCTTTTCTGCTCTCTCTTTACCTGGCTCCAAGAGCCAGACATCACCTCCTGCTCTAAGAAAACTGTCAGACATAATCCTCTTCCACTGTCACTTCGAGTGGTTATCTTTTCATTTTCCTATTGCCTAGTTCAGGAACTCTTGTTTTCAGCAGTGTTTTGTTAAGTTAGTTTTGGAGAAAGTGTCCCGTCTGCCTCATAAGCTTCTTTAAGTAATATTGGCATTTTCATCCCACTAATTACAACTAATACTGCAAGAGTGCAAAAACTGGGGGCATACCCTTATCCAAGAGGACTAAATCTAGTTCTCCTAAAGCCTCCCCTCCCTTGCAGTTTGCTGTGTTTTTTGTATTCGCTGTATTCTCCTTTCACTGTCTGAATTAGTTCACCCCTTCAGGATTTTTCCTTTGTCTGCAGATTCTGGCTCCCTTCAGAGAAGGCAATGTCCAGGTAAATAGTATTTCAGCTGTTTGTGGATAACCCAAGATAAATCATATGATTTATAAAGCTCATGAACTTTTGGCTTACCCAAAAACAGGCTTCATTATCTAAGGGTCTTATTTGATTCATGAGCTATAGCTATGCAGTTATGCATAAATGTTTTTAGCAGGATTGCTACTCCCTATTTTTAATTTAAAATTGAGTGTGATACTAAGTAGAAGAATGTCTGATTAATAATTAAATAGACTAAGCTGGCTACATCAAAGGAAAAATGTGAATTTAGTGGTGTGTTTATGTCAGCCCCAAACCCTTCCAAGTGAACAGTTGTAGCTTGCATGGAGCAGTCACTCTCCAGCAGCCAGCCAACATGACACACAGCATGCTACACAATATTGCAGGCAAGCCCTAGCAGGCTTTTTCAAGTTAAAAAATGCAAGGCTGCAGTATCATTCACTATCACAGGCCAGAATACCTACTATTAAAAGAGGGCTACTCATAATACTTCAGTATTTTTACCATGTGCAAAGGCAAGTTGCTGTATAAGCCCAGCCTGTGACACAGATACACATACAGATACACTTTAGTCACATACAGATATATGTAAGTCCTCCCTCTGGAATGGGAGGCATCTGCACAGATGCAAATATAATCACAGCTTGTCAAACTGTGTGATTTTTTTCAAGTGAGTTGCTGGCAGGCACTACACTCAGCTTTTGCTGAAGCATTTCCAGCTCACTCTTTGTGGAGCTGATGAATTAGTTTTCACAGCTTCTATTGCTCTGCATGCTACTAAACAGAGACAGATCAGCACCAAGGAACTGAGATCCCCTGCCAAGGATGTCATTTTTCTCAATGACTTCAGACAATATTAGACAGTTGCAGTTCCAGAGCTATCACAGACTGCCTCCCACTATGTTACATCTACAGAAGTTGTTCCTGGCATTTGTTGGAGGCATATTCCAGCCTTCTAGGCACACTGGCAGTCTTGCAAAACAACTAAGAATCCGGAATTACTAGCAAAGCCTCAATCCTATTAATCCTGCAAAACACTACTGCAAGTTTCCACTGCCTTGCTGTAAAGCAGGCAGGCTGAGCAGGATGCAAAAGCAAGACATAAACATCATCTTTCAAAGAAGTGGAGGAAAGATGCAGATGCCATGAGAGGACTGACTGTAAACATCACATGTGTGTTCTATCAGTTGTCACCCCTTTACCTTTCCATATGTGCCCCTTTCAGAATGTCTGCAAAGTCTTGCAGATAAGGAATCAGATACACTTCACTGACGGCGACATCCATAGCCGAGAATTATTTGTACTTCACAGTAAGCAGAAAATGCTTCTGTGGCAATTTGTCATGGCTCATTCTCTAGAGGAACCAGACAAAATGTTGCTTTTGGAGGACTGATGATGGGAATTAGAGCACTGTACAATGCCAAGAAGTTCACTGGTCAGCTCTCAGACTCTCTTGGCATTGCACCAACTCGCTCTATACCATGACCTTAAATCTGCAGTCCGAAGAACATTTGTGCCAAGCCATGTACTCGAGGCCCATACAAAAAAAAGCACAGTGATTTTTTCAGGAGCTTGCTCTGGGACACAGTATTTCCATCAGACCAAGGTCCAAGCTCATACATACCTGCCCCACTTTGGAACTGAAAGCCTTCGTTTTGCCAGATTCTCTGTCGATTTCTTCCTGCAGAGCCTGACGTCTCTCCTGGGGTGCACAAAAATGACACATGCAGCATGAGACATTATCTTCTGTGTGTTAAATGAATTCACAAGGAAAAAAATAAGGAACTATAAAAACTATCAGTTATCTTCAGAATTTTGCAAGGATAATTAAGAAGTTGTATGTGATCCTTTCCCACACAGCATGAGAACTGTGATTTTTCTAGTGGTACGTTAAATGAACATTTTGCTGTATCAGATATGTTTAATTTTCTAAATGCAGGCAACAGCTATGATGAAACTGCCAACATTGATGAGAGGCAAACAACCCAGTATTTAACCTGATAAGCTACTGGAGCTGTACGGTTTGGACTTAACCTATAAAAGGTAAAACACATTTTAAGCAGAGCTTTATGTAGGGAAAGCAACAAAGCAGGTTTTTTATATCAATTCCTAAGCATATATGAAATGCTGACTTGCTTTAAATCTTACACAATTAAGGAAAACATACCTTGTCTATGTTAACTTCATCACAGTTTCCTTTCTTTTCCTGCACAATAACTACACCATCCAGATGTTCCTGTAAAACAGGAAAAAGATTGTATGATTATTTTTGTCCATTCTTGTTAATTAGAATTTACACAGCTTTTAGCAAAAAAGTAGTTAAAACACTAAGCAATCAGTAGTACTATTCTGGGGCAAGAGGAAATAGTCTGATCCAAGATGAAAATGCCAATTTAATCTGTGTATTTCTATGGAGAAACTTTCTCCCCAAGAAAGGTATTTATTTTTTTTAGCTAAGAAGATCAAAGATTTTTTTAAATTCACACATTAAACTGGATCTGCCAACATCACTGGCACACAGAGTAACATTTTCAGGCAGAGTCATTTCAAATTGAACTGTTTTGTTAAAGTTTAAATTTCTACTTGAAGTAAGAGACAGAGTGAATGAAAGTTAAAATATTTTAAAAACTGGTGGTAAAATAAAGAAAATACAATCAAGAGACAGCTGCATTGTGCTTGCTCATGGATGATGGTCCCCAAGATGCTTCCAGTGTGGAAGAGCACCAGGAGAGGCAGGACATACACAAAGTGTCTCCTACTAGGGCAGCAAACACACAATTGAGAGAGGCACAGGGAGCTGATGGGATGAGACAGAGCAGCCACAGAAGGACTGGATGGGCTGGATGGCAGGAGGTAAATCAGTGGCAGAGTCCACAGGCAACCAGATACTGATCACTCTTCCACAAAGTGCAGCCCTTCAGCAACTTTTGCTCCCAGAGGCTGGCATTCCTGGATCATTGGCCTCAGCCTTTCTTTGCCAAATTTATAATTAGAATAAGAGTTTTTGGGCATCCAGTGTAACAGGGTAAGTAGTAAGTCCAGCACAGGAGTAAATTAGAGCCATAAGCTTTAGACTGGCCTGGAAAAGGTGGCCAAAGGGAAGATCTATGGATACAGCTAACACAATAATCCAAGCATGAAACAGCCAGGGAAATGAAGACAAGGAAAAGATTTGTAACATACTTCTGTCAGCAGAGCCTGCTGTTACTTTTTTGAGGGTTCATAGTTTTATTAAAAGCCATGAATGATTTACCTCATTTTCCAAAGCTACCTTTGATTTTACACACACACATACATGCACTATTAAAATGAGAGAACATCATCTGCAGCAAGGAGAGCTCATGCTCTTGGAGGAAAAGAAACCAAAACCAACCTCCAGTTTACTTCTAGATGGCCTGGTACTGTCTTTTCAGATCTATTAAAACAAGCAGGAAAATTGTTGTGGCAGGATTCTGCAAATAACTGCAGCTTTTTTTTTTTTTTTTGCCTGAAGGTCAAGTGGCAGACAAGGAAGGGGGAACAGCCCCATCCCTGCTAATTCCCAGCATGGTGCTGACCTGCTGAAGGCTACTGGGTGGAAAAATCCACCCCATGGAGGTGTGCCAAGCTTCCCCCAACTTCATGGAAAAGGAGCACCTTCACACGTGGTACGATTATGCTGCCTGCAGGCAAACAACTTCAAAGTAGGAACTGAGTTCTCACTCCTCTTCACTCTGCCCAAGCTGACTGCAATGGCATCCACGGGAAAAACATCAGCCAGTGATATTAAGTGGGTATCACTCCATGTTGTCTTTAAAACTACTCTATTGCTTGCTGCAGGAGCCCAACAGAGGATTTTTCCAGGCATGCAGACTACAATGTGTCAGGCCTATGGCACAGTTACATGCAAAACCAACATTATCAGCCATTTATTAGTGCAGTGTCTTGAGGCTTGGCAGGAACTGGACTTCCCTAGAACTGATTAACCCAGACTTCTTAATCTTCAGGAGATTTTCTCTGAAGTATTTTTTTATTATTAAGGGACAGAGCTCCATATGGGAATGAGAAATAAAATATTCATCACCCCACACCCTTATCCTCAATTGTTTGCAATGTATTTACTGTGGCTTTCATTGTAACTGGTCATGCAGGTTTACATGTCATTGTGAGGCTTATCTTGTCTCTGCACAATATGAGCAGCTGCAAGAATCCAAGTAATGTCTAACAGTCTCAAAGAAGGCAATATCAATTTAATTAGAAAATATATCCCAGCAATAAAACCACCTTGTCCTTTGAAAGGTCAAAAGCAGAAACTGAAGTTGAAAGCCCAAAACATCTGCTTACCTCATGACTGATAAGCACACACTGCCCTCACAAACCCTTGTGAAAAAGCCTGTGTCTGGTTCTCCACATAAATCTGTATTTAATTACCAGCATTAGACACCAGACAGCTGCCAGGTTTCCACAGAACTTGAAGAAACTGCATATGATATGAGTGCATCCCAAAGCAAAGCACAGCATGGAGTGTGCTGGAGGCAGCTCATGCCACGCCTGCTCCATCCTTAGTTTATGAAGATCTCCAGTGATACCTTATTAACTAGTGCTTGACTTTTAAACAAGCCAACCAGTCGAAGTTTTTGATAAAAACCAACTGGAGTCTCCCATTATCTAGGAAAACATAAACAAGCTCCTGATGACTTGCAATGTGCTGCTTTCAAAGTTGTTTAAGCAGCTAAAGACACAGACAGATACCTATTGAACTTCTGAGCATTTCACAGCTTAATTCCCAATGATAACAACAGAAGTTGGACATGTAAGTACTAACCTAAATTTTATCTGACCATAATCAGATTAAAAAAAAAAGAAGAAAAAAAGGTTAAAGCAATAAAACAAGATCTTAATAGTCTAATATTGGAGAAAAAATAATCAAAGAAGAAACCTCTGTATTTCAAATATTTTATCATATTCGTTTCACCCCAGAAATGGCAGCACTGCAAGACTGTGGGATGGGATTTCCTTTAACAGTCAGTCTGGGTACAATCCCAGGTACCTCCAGTTACAATTTACACAGCTGTTACATCTGTGTATTTTCTTGTGTTTCCTCTAGGTAAAAATATGTGTTTAGGTCTCTAGTATTTTTCTATCAGAATTTATACATCAATGCTTTAGGCCTAGCCTACACTTAGCATTTTCTCTAAAGTGTTGTCTGGGTTAGACAACACACTTTGGCTGAATTTTCCCCTTGTTTCCAGCATTACATAATTCCAGCATTAACAGCAAAGCTTGAGGACAGTTCAGGCACTCCTGCCACCAATGTTACCAACCTGCTCAGGGTAAATGATGTGGTACTAAAACCCTGTTTTATAGAGTGTTCCACTTTGTTAAGAGCAACTGAAGGACAGAAGAACATTTATGACTGCAATACTTGTCTTTTTGTGCCAGTACTTGCTGTTGGTTGTAATATTTACAACTTCACAACTGAAACACTTCATGGTCACAGCAGCAGGCATCAAAAAATACTTGCCCATGAGTCACAACTGCTGTGTACAAAAATCAGCTGATGAGCTGATCCTGCTTCTCAACACCCAGTGGGGGCCCTTATTCATGTCAATATTCTGAACAGGCAGAACAGCCTGCAAAGTTTTTGATTTTTACCTAAAAAGCTTTTGATTCCTTAGCACGAGGGTGCAAAGCTGCCCTCCTCTTTGTAACTTACCAGTGACTCATTCCCTGTGTCTTCTGCCTTGAGCTTTATCTTTTTTATGTTTGCTTCTGAACCTGGTTGTTCAGCAAAGTCCTGTGCTGGTACTTTTTTCCTTTTTTTCCCTTTTCTGTCACAGAGCAGGTGATTACTATTGCATAATGCCCCATGTACAGCACTCCCAGCCACACGCTCAGCTCGCTCCATTTCACTCTCTTTGTTCTTTTTATTCCTTTCTCGTACTCCTGTTTTTTGGCTTTTAGAGGCACTACCATTGTTTAAAGAAACTTCTGCATATGTTATTTCCTCCTTCTCCTCTTTATGAATCCTTTTTTTCTTTTTCTTCTTGATGACTTGACTGTTACCCTTGAAATTCTTCCTGCTTTTTGTTCCAGAAAGCTCTTCCTCAGAATCAACTTCTTGCTGTGCTGGGAGATACTTATCAGGAATGCTGTGACTGCAGTCTTGCTGATCTCCACAAGCTGAGGAAGAAGTATAGTTGCTTCTGTTCTTCTTCTTCTTCTTCTCTCTGATCCTCCCAGACCTCTCAGCTGTGTCCTCCTCCTCTCTATTTGTCCATGTAATTTCCCGGGAATTCTGCTTCTTCCTTTTATTTAAGTCACTTAATGCAATGGGCCTACCAGGAACTCCATAGAAGTTGTCCTGATTATCTGCTAGTGGTAAAAAGGAGTCAGACTTATCTTTCTTTTTCTTCCCCTTCTTTCTTCTGTGGACATTATCTGTGTCATGGTTTTCACCTATGAAAGCTAATTCTTGTGGAATGTATTTGTGGGGTTTTTTACAAACTCTTTCAGATTGCTTCTTTTCACTGTCCTGGATGTCCTCTACAGAAGTGCCTTTCTTCCTTTTTTTCTTTGTTACTGCACCTTCCAGTCCCAAATCCAAAGCATTACTCTTTTTGGATTTTTTTAAAGAGAATTCAGTTTTCTTAATACCATCTGGATGATGTGAAAGCTCCACATCACTACTCTCATTATCCTCCTCTAAGGAGAAATGACATGGGACTTTTTTTTTCTTCTTTTTGGGAATTGTTTGTTCCTCTGATTCCTCTTGAAGTTCTGAATCCAGATGACCTTTTACATTCACAAACCTTCCTGAATGTGCTTCTTTGAGTAATTCAGAGCCAACTTTCTTTTTCTTGTTTTTCTTCTTATTTTTCTTTGGTTGTAATTGGCTTAAATAGTCATCTTTTAACTTCTCCTTTTTCCTTTTCTTTGTTTTTGTCTCAAGCTGGCCATCGTCCTCAATTTCAACAACTGGAATATCTTCCTCAATTTTAATGACACTCTTCACATTTTTCTTTTTCTCTATGGGTTCCTCATGAAATTCTTTTCTCTTTTTCTTTATTATCATTCTAAAAAATGAAATGAAGATGTTAGTAAACTGCTTCACAGGGATGGTACAAGCCCTATTTATTCTGGAACCATTCCAGATCTCCTGTTGTTCCTGCACTTCCAGTCTGCTTTCCATGGTGAGGGGAACCAGAACTGCACAGAGCCCAGAAATACTGTCTGCTGGGGGGAATATTTCGTCTTGTTCTCTAGTGTAACTTGTCCTAGTTAAAGTGGACTTTCTACCTGCCTTTTTGACAGCTATGGAGCGTGGCATCACAGAAATACCTACTCTAGAAATCTTTCCTAAATGGCAAAACATACACATACACACATAGGTAGGTAGGTAGGTAGGTAGGTAGGTAGGTAGGTAGATAGATAAAGATGGTTTTTCAGACACTTATGACTTTACACTTAATTTAACACTGAACTTCACATCACTTTACTGCCACTCGGCATCACAAGATCCTTTCAAGGCACCTGAATTACTACCTTAAATCCGTTTCTTCCTCCTGTTTCCCATCCTTGCCCTCCCTATCCTTTCTCAGGACACTTATATACCTATCGAAGGTCGCAGCAGAGGAGCCTTTGGCACCCACTCGGCAACACTCCCCGCCTGTGCTGAGAAACCCATTTACCCCAACTTGGTTTCCCACCGTTCAACCACCAGCTAATCCACGGCATTCCATTAAATGCCTCCTTAAAGGCGCAGTGTCAAAGCCCTTTAGAGAACACCCCAGTCTCCCCCAGCACCGCTTTGTCAGTCCCCGCCCTCAGGGCCTCCCTCCGGGGCCCCCACCGCGGGGGCCGCCGCTGCCGCCGGACGCCCATGGCGGGCAGGAAGGGCCACCCGGCGGACAGGGGACCCTCCCATGCCCCGTCCCCGCCCGGGGGGCTGCCCGGGGGTGGCTGAGCCCTGGGGCCGGGCCGGGCCGGGCCGCGCTACCCGCGCTCACCTTCCGCGCCCACGTGCAGCTCCCGCTGCCCCGGAAGGGAACGCGCCGCCCCGCCCCGCGCGCGCTCCCGGAGCCGTTGCCGCGGCAACGCGCGGGACGCGGCCATGGCCATGGCGGCTGCGGGCGGGGAGGCCGCGGGGCCGGGCCCGGAGCCCGCAGGTGGGAGCGCAACGTCCGGCCGGCCCCGCTCCCACTCCGTGTCCCGGGGACAGGCCCCACGGCGCTGCCCTGAGCACTCGCGGCTGCTCGGCCGCGCTGTGCCCGCCCCGACGGTGCTCCAGACCCGCCCGTCCCACCGCCGAGCGTGTGTGCTCGTGCTCCGTGTTGTGCTGCTGTGAGGTCGGCATTTGCTGTCAGGGCCCTGCCGCGGCCTCTGGTTTGCTGGCAGCGATCGGCGCCTTGCGGCTGGTCCTGTCGGGGAGTCAAATCTCTGCTCGGGAAACCAGAGAGGGGACTCTTACTGCTGTTATAAAAGTCAAATGGACACAAAACTCCGGTTTTCAGAGCCCTGTTCTTACAGCAGAAGTCTTGGTCTTTTCCCAGAGTCTGAGGGCACCAAGGCTGGAAGGCTGGAGACCAGCGCTGAGGTTCTGCAGGTCCCAAACGGGGTTCTCTTCATGTCCCACTTTATAATTCCTAAAAAGCAGGCATTCTGTGTTAAACCAGCCTTTTAAATGTAGGAATAAAGTTGTTTAGTATAACTGAGATAAGACATCTGTAGTACACATGGATTTGGTGATGCCAGTAAGCCTCATTATAATGGTGGGACAGGGAACCTCTTGGGTTTGGCTCTGAGTGTTTTGTGTTGTATAATCTGTAATTTTTTTCACATCGAGTCCATTGCCATCCTCCTTTACTTATTGTCCTTATCCTGAGCCACTCAGTAATCTATGAGGATCACATGTACTGCTTTTGGGGTTTTTTGGTGGGGTGGTTTATTTGTGGGGTTTTTTTGTTTTGTTTTGTTGTTGTTGTTGTTGTTTTTTAAATTGGAGACAGTACCACTTAGCAAAGTCCATGAGAATTAATTGCTTGTAGAGGAATCCACTATGTAAAGTAGTATTGTCTACTGGTAAAAACAGTGGTCAATTCTGTGCAAGCATCTGCATTTTACATACATTGGAATATTTTAAATTGTTATTTTGGTTGAAAATCTTTTTCCCAGCAAAAAGCTCTTTTATTACTGAGAAGTTTGTGCTTGACTTAGAGCCAAGACAGGAGGCTCTAAAGTTCTCAATTGTTTTAAAACATTAGATTTTATGTTTAACAAATAGTTATTGTACACTAACTTCTGTTCTTTCAAACTCAAATAGAACCCATTTAGAACATAATACTTGTTTAGGAGGAAAATAAATATGTTTTTAAATAAAAGTCTTCTGGTAAATGTATTATTTTTAACTTTTAGACTATGAAGCAGAACACCCTCAATTTCCAGATGTTCCTGAATCAGAACAAGTTCCTGAACAAGGATCTGTGAGTACAGTTCAAATAAAAAATATGCATATGGCTGGTTTTAAAAGATTTAATATTTGAATTGTTTTAATTGAATAATTTTTAGTTGACCTTGTAATTTTTCCTGTTGAATTTGTATATTTTCTATGTAGTCTGTTGGGGTATTTAGATGGGTTACATTTACCTTGAACAGGTGCCTTTGGAAGCAGGAATATCACAGCCATCACACAGGCAACAATCTGACTCTGGCCCTGCAGCTGATCCTGCTGACCAAGAGTTGCTTCCTGTACCCCAGGCAGCTCCCTCTCCAGAGCCACCTGATCCACAAACATGTAAGTGGGAGCATATTGTCCTGAACCCTGCTGGGATTATTTTTCTTGCATATGGCAAGGGTTTGTAATTTGTTTAACTGAGAGTTTTAACAGCTGCAACAACTTTTCTTATGTGGGATTTGCATGATTAGGCCCCTGGTCTGTAAACAGGGAGCCAGCTTGGACACTTGGCCAATGGCAGAGGTCTCAAATGCTGCGTTACAAACCAGCAGCATTGACTGGCTAAGGTCTGTACTCTTCTGATTAAGTGACTTTTTATTTAGCCACTTAAAACAGAGAAAGACAGGCATTTCTTCCTCTAATTTAATAATGCAAAACTAGGATCAATAGACTAAATAGATAATTGAATTTGAAAATTACTGTCAAAATGTGTCTTTGCCCATAAGATTACAAATCAGAATGGAAATGGCTCTAAGGTTTTGTTCTTCCACTTTTATCAATTTCTATACTTTATAAAATTTACCAAGCAGCAATGGGGGTTTATTATGCATTTTAGCCCTCCATTTTGTTTTCTCTTCCATTAATTCTTGCTCATTAGGAGTTCCTGGTGCCAGTCAGAAGCAGGGTTACCCTGGGCTTTTATGTCTGGGAAATTGCCATTTTTCAGCCAAGAATTGAAGACAGACGAAGATTCTTCTTCGCAAAGGAATCCAAGAGGAAAGGTGCCAGCCCACAAAGGGCTGGCCTAGTTCTCTCTGTTCTGCCACACCCCCTCCTCTCTCCACTCCCAACTCCTGGGTTAGGGTTACTCTTAGAGTTACCCTTAGGGTTAGGGTTAGGGTTAGGCTTCTCTTTGGTGTTAGGATTAGGGTTTGGGTGTTTTTTTAATGTTCATGGCGCAGCATCATTGGCACCTGAGAGCCCAAGGCTGCCACCTTTTCTCTTGGCACAAAGCTCAGTCCTTCCTTGGCACCATATAAATAGTGTCCCTCGAATTATTAACATTTTCTGGCAGTGTATGAACCAATTAAAGGTATAAACCTGAGAATACCATCAGTGTTTCAGCTGTGTTGCCAGAAGAGAACACTTCTATGACTTAGGGTTTACTGACCACACCAAAACTTGAATACTTCCTGAATGCAGAGAGATGCCAACCCAGGCAGCCCTCTGAAAGGGGAAAAATTGGATATGTGGTGTCCCATTCTGATCTCTGAAGGATCTGGCACATAAGAAGTAATTATGACAAAGAAATCACAGCACCACTGAAATATAATCTTTGCTTTTTCCTCTGTCTAGAAATTCAGTTTTATGACCAACTCTAAAAATGGAGATTGTAAAGGGTACAAGACACCAAAAGTGTTCAGGCTGTAGGAGCACTGAGTATAGCATAGGCTAATTTCTTCCTGTCAGGGCAAATTAGTCCACATTGCTTTTTATTTCTGCGCCTAAACTGCTTCTGGTGTCTGAGTTTACTCATTTAATACTAAGTCTGACATCTCTGAGGCACACTGAGTTTACAGTGTTGGTGAACCTTTGCTTTGAAATTTATTCAAGTTTATGTTGTCTTGGCTGAAGAGAAGACAAATCAGTGACTGTATCTGAACTGAATGAATCTGTTTAGTGTGAGCTGTGATGGTATTGATAAAATGATTGGTACTGAGTTGATCCTTTCTAATATTTGTCTTTTTGTGAAATTGAAGTGCTTACCTGTAAGTGAAGGCTCTCCTGTTCTGCTCAGGTTCTCCTCGGGAATACTTGGAGTACCACATATTTCCAGTGCTCTTACCTGGACTGGCTGAACTTCTGCACGAAGCAGAGAAGGAAAACTGTTTTGAGGTTAGTTTGTAGTTTTCAGTTCAAATCGGTGGCAGGAAGTTACAGCCTTTATTTCACAGGAAGTATTTTCATAATGTGGTCTTTTGCAAGAAAACCAACCACAATTATATGGTATAACATATAACGATTTATTTTGAATCTGGTTTTAAATGTTGTTTTCTCCAGTGATTCAGAACAGATTGCATACTACATACACTTGATCATTATGGCATTCTTTAGGTCCTAACAAATCCTTCTTAATTATCCATCTGTATCTGGCCTAAATAGTGTTGTATTTTAGAGAAACAAGCTTCCTCTCAGATTAATACACATCACTCATTTGAGGGTGATGTACAGAACTTGAAGTTTATCTCATGATTCAATTATTTTTGCTGGCCTGGCTTCCTAATAGAGATAAATTGTAACACTGTGTATAAATTCTGTTTAATTGGAAAATAGGATATTCCACATTAATGAGCTTATAAAAATATACAATTGAAAATAATAATTTGCTACATCTGTATCTATGATTTTGTTTTCAGTGTCTGTAGGCATATCTAGAGAGACATTCCTTATACAGGGACTAGAAATAGTGCAAAATAAAGCCCATTGTATCACCATAGCCTAAATCACAGACCCACAGCAACAGGATATGTACTGGGAATTGTGGGGTCTTCCATCATTTCTGCAGTCATGACTACTTGAATTTCAGATCCCAATCTATACATTTAATAACAATTATTTCAAAATTTTCTCAGTTTTATCAAAATTTGTGTGTGTCTCTAAATGGATTGATGTACAGGTATGTGTATATGTGTTTATAATCTGTCATTAATACAGGTGAAATAGGAAAATGGTTCATTTATATGAGATTTCTGTCCATCATTCCTGCCATCACATTTACATTATCTAGCCTAGAACAGATTGAAGATATATATTATTCATCACACTTGTAATGAAATCTTTATTGATTCTTTTTCTTTTAATGAAATCCTTTAACGGTAAAAAGGCACATCCTGCAACTGATTTAAAATATAGGCCTTGATAGATGTTACCTATTTCTGAAGGCAATAAACCAGCACTTAATACAAAAATATTAAAATTCTTAGAAATATTTCTGCTTCAATCTCAGAATAAATCTAAGCTTACTTTGTCGATTTTTAACCTGAGAAATTTTGCAGATCTTCAGTGGTATGTTAGAAAGTGTGTGTTCTGAAAATGGATTTTGTATGGGTTTGTGTGTAGAAACTAATAAAAGCAATTCTTTTCTAATGTATAGAAACTTCACAAAAATGAGTATAGTTTATGGAAAAGACACTTATCTGAAGAGATGTCCTGATATTGGGGACCAAGGTTAGGAAAGCAAGCTTATGTTGGATTATAGTTTTCCACTGTGACTTCATTTCTTCCTCCTTCTGAACAATAACTGGTATAAAACAATAGCTCTTTATGCTTTCCCTATAACTGAATATTTGTGTTCTTTTCCATTGCTGTCCAGGTGCTTGTACTTGGACATTCTGTTTCCTTTTCTGACCTAAATACGGGATTTCTATTTATAATTCTGTTTCGTAAGAAATGTATTTTTCCATATGGATTTGGAGAAAAAAACCCATGCTATAATTTGTGTCAAAATAGTTCATGAAATAAAATGAACTGATTTTTTAGGATCAAAAGCAGAGTCCTTAGAAACCCCAAGAAAAGTGGGAACAGGGAAAAAGGGTCTTGTGATAAACACATTGGAAAATGGCTTCAAAAACAGGAGGAGAACCAAGATTTGAAAGGTTCATGGAATTCGTGAGAGAACAAGAGAGCACCAAGATTAATGGTGATTAAGCTAACTGGAATCATGAAGGATGATAATAGTGGGTTTGAATTTTGGCTAGACATGAGTCATTAAAGCCTGTAAAGGGCAGTTGTACAGAGTAAACCATTGGAAGATTAATGGAAGAAGCACTGGAGGAAGGGGAGGAATAATCAAACTGACTGTAGTCAATGTTGAATAAGCCTGGGAGAAGAGAGAGGGAATTATGAGGGAGAATGAGGAATTGGATTTTGATGAGGACTAAAAGTTTTCATGTTTTGAAAGGAAATTAAAATGAATGAGAAGAGAATGAAAAATTAAGTAGGAGAGTTGTTGAGTGGTTGAAACTGTGGTAAGGGAAATCAGATCATCAGACCAATAGAGAAGTTCAAGGAAGAGACCAGGAAAAAATGCATCCATGTCTGGAGAGGAAGAATTGTACAACATTCCTAACATGGGAAAGTCAGGAAAGGGAGATGGTTGTACTGGAAGCAGTGAATTGTGCAGGAAAGAAATGTGCAAGATCTTCTTTGGAAGGTGATACAGAAACTTAAAAATTTAAACATTTCATTTAAAATAGGCTCTCTTGCATTATGTAATGCATATGAAAAACTGGAAAAGCAAAAACCTAGAAACCCCACCAGCTGGGAGATAGATGGGCAGACTTCAAGCTGACAGAAATATGAGAACAGTCTGCAGAAGTGTCGTTTTTAAAGTAGAGATGAAAGAAACCTTTTAGGTTGCCCAGTGTATTCCCTCACTGATTTTTTTTCCTACCACAAATTCTCCTGTGCTTTATCCTGTCTGCTGTCAAATGCCTCCAGGGGAAATACTATTTTCTTAAATCTTTTCTCTCAGGAGAACTGACTGAAAAATGCATTCATTTTTCAGCATTAAAACTGCACAATGTATAAATGTTTTTATTAGCATAACTCTGACTTTTCTTTTTAGTAAGCTATCACAGAAGGAGGATTCTGTATCAGACTCTGTAATGGAATATATTGTATTTTAAAGTGTGATACATCGGGGAAAGGGAATGGAAAAAGATCTCCTAATGACTTTACTGTCTTCTGATCACCTGTATTATTTCATGATTATTACTAAACCCATAATATTTAAACTGAAAAGTGGAAAATGGATTCTGAGTATAAGTAGTTTATAAAAACATCTGCAGGTTAACAATGCACATTGTGCAGATATTTCCTGTGTTTATCCTATTCATGCAGCATAGCAGGAATGTGTCAAAGGCAGGTCAATTTATGTAATATTTTCCCTTTATAAATGTTGACTGCTGTGCAACTAATGATTTAATTCACTAGCAAAATAAACTGTTTCCTGGCAAAAAAATAACAAAATAAAAAATACTGAGCTTGACTGAATGCCTCCCTGGTAAGTTCACTGCCTCTAACAATGATAAAACAAGATGAATTTGATTGCTTTGGTGATGGCTGTTCTGACAACCCTGTTCTGATCGTTTTTTCCTGTTGCAAAGGAAAAGCAATTTACTTAAAACAGATTAAATTACAACTGCTAGATTAAATTGAATTTTGTTGTCAAAGCATAGAATTTATTCTCTGAAACAATTTACTGAGTAATGGGACCCAATTTCATACTGTGATTGAGAATATCTGTACAGGGACAGTGAGCCTCTGCTATTTGTGTGCAGATTCTGTTCAAGTCAAAATTTGTCCATCTAACATCTAAAGTAACCCATAGAAACTTCTGCAGTGAAGATATTGGTGTCTCGAAGTTTAGGTGTTTGGCTTCTTGGGAAAGTATCTGGAATTAGCATAACTGTGAATATTGTTTAAGGAGCTGTATTTCTTCAGTCAAACACTCTAATGGAGCACTACGTGAACCCCAAAGCTTCAGTCGTCACAAAACAGCTCATAAAGGCACATGTGGCTCAGGATTTATAATAGTTTCAAGTTTATTATATTCTCTTCTGTTCTTCTCTCTGTTGTTTTAAAGCTCTCCTTTTCTGTGGGAATCAGACTGTGTCTAGCAAGGGTAAGATTCACTTAGAAAAGTAAAAGCTTTCGTGAGTATCATGTAGGAATGCCCTGCAGTCTGGCTCTAAACTTCAGCCTTGTCATCCCCATCTACATGACTGCCCCATATTCCTCACTGTGCAGTCAGCACCTCATGTAATGTTCCTCTTCCACTTCACCTGTGGCTGACCCTCAAATTATGACAAAACCCTAAACTGAAAGAATTATTCTATGTAGAGCACTTTTTTCTTGCCTCTCTGTTCACATCCCCCAGTCCTTTTTGCATCATGTTCTTGTAGCACAGGGAGAAACACGGATGGTGAGGATAATGCATAGAATAAAGTCATTCTTCATGCATCAGATTTTCAATTACATGTTTACTGCATTTTTTTTAGCAAGTGGTAGTAGTATCTTTACTTCTTACATTTTAATCAGGCCTTCAGCCTCTTTGGTGACATTTAGCAGTTTCACAAAGTGTTTACCCAGTGTGAATTGTTCTAAGAAGTCATAATTGCAGTTGGATCTCCCATTTGACAGGGTAAGTGTTACCTTCTGGATGGGAGCTCAGCTCTCTCTAAGCTCATTGGCTGCTATTGTGGTAAAGCCCTTGGTGTCTCTGGTCTGCAGGGGCTGAATGTCTCTTAGTGTTCCCCCTGTGACTGCACATCCATCACACATCTCATGCATGAGGGGTTCAGAGGGTACCGGCCAAGCTCTCCAGTTATTCCAACTAGAAGTCTATGTTTATATTGTCCACATCATGGTTATTGTGGTTTGTGATAACCAGAATGAGCACCTGTACTCATTTGTGCATTCAGTCTGTCAAGATGGAATGGAGAGGAAATCCTTAAGGAAGGGAGGGTCCTAATCCATTCTGTATTTACCAAAATTCATGCTCTGAGTGGCTGGCTGTCCAGCTAAACAGGTACTGGCTGCTTGAGTCCCTGAGGAGAACCTGCTGCAAAGCATTTTGCAAAATTCTCTTTGTTGATGGAGATTTGGAACTGGGAACAAAGGGCTCCAATGTTTTGCTCTGAAGCTCCAGGATTGGAACTTTTTACCTGAATCTCTGTAATGTCCATGGCATCAGTGGTTGTGGATAGACTTGCCTTCCTCTGGTTTTGCTTTCCTTTCTGGACTACATGACACGTGATTTGGTCTGAGCAGCCATACAATACTCTGCCTGTGTGTGTCTGAAGTATTCCCAATGCCTTTGAGCTGGTTCTATGCAGGAGGAAACAATATCCAATCAATGTTCCTTCTGTGTCTTGGAAGAAATGAAGAATTTTAAGAGTGATAATAGAACTTTGAACAAAATGGCAAGTGATTGACAACTTATTTTCCTGTATGAATGAGTTCTGTTCACTTCCTCACAATGAGATTGACACTTAGAAAGAGCACCATTCAGAGGTATTTGTTCTAGATATGCTGCAGCAAATATCAAGATAATATATGTAGAATTTTCTTACTCATAGTTTATCGTGACTTGAAAGTATTCCACAAAATTTCTAAAATTTTGGCAGAGCCACTGACTGTTGGCAGGAGCAATATTAAAGTAGACACAGTAATGTACTGTGTAGTTTATTAAATAAAAGCAGTCAATTTAGCTTCTGTTCCTCTCCAGTAGTAAAAACATATGACTAATCCAAAGATAATAAATAATTTGAAACTATCTTCTATCTTTAGGGAAGAAGAACCAAATTTATTGCCTCAGATTTCCTAACTGAGTGGTTATACAAGTAAGTTAATCATGGTTTTTGATATTAATTATTCTCAATGATTCAAAGGCATTAGCTTTCAAATTGAATAGCTGAAATTTAAATTAATATGAGTTGTTTTCCTTTTTTTTTTTTTTTAGCAAGAACCCAAAGAGGAAAAATGAGTCATTCACAGAATTATTTTCCATTCCTTTTGTTAAGGACTGGCTAAAGGACCAGTAAGTTATTGCAGTACTCAGGATAACCTTTTTCTCCTTTTATTCTTTTGCCTTTGCTATTCCAAAAAAGCTTCAACGTGTTGCAACTGTGCCCTCAAAATGTCCTTTACTGTGTGCAGCACAGAACTATGTGATGCTTTCTAACTTGCTTATGTATTACTTACAAGGTATTTTGTACCAGAACTGTTCACAGAGCAATTAGTTTGGAATTCCTAAACATTTTAGTTGTAGAGTGAAGGGAATTTGAATAGTCTGGTAATATTATGAATATCTTTGTACTACTGAGCAAAGCAGTGTTTTCAGTGCTGCTTCCTACTATGGAAATCTTTGAGGATATAGTCAAGAAATCATTCCTCTAACTGTAGGCAGCTGTTTTAAAAATGCCTGTAATAATCCTTGGTGTCAGAATGCATTTCTGCAGACATTTATGACTTTGTATCTGAGAAATGGACTCTTGTTTTGACAACCTCAATCATAAATTCCTCATTATTCCTGTAGAATCAAGCTGCATAGTAGTTTTGAAAGAAATGTTGCTGTCCTTGACACTGCCTTTAGTTTTAAAATATAGCTGCTGTGTGAGAAAGTAAAGTCAGTCCACAGTGAGAGAATAAAAGAGTTACAGAGGTCAGATTTTAAAGAAAAACTTAAATTTGAAAACTTAGTTGGAGTCTGGATTGGTAGTTGATAAAAACATTGAGATTTGACTTTGGGAGCAAGCTGGAGATAAAGTCAAAATGGTTAACTTTGGCTGTCTGAGGTAGGCACATGTCAGAGTTGTGTGGGGAGTTTCTGCAATGAGAGATGGTCACTTTTGCAGAATGACCCATTTCATCTCAACCCCAGCACCTTCAGACAGCACCTACAGCGTCGTGTTGTTGAAACCTGCCACTGGTGGGACACATCTGCTTCCTTCTGTCAAACGTGGCTCTGGGCAACGAGGTTCCCATCTAATGTGGTGAATTCTGTCCTTTGGGAAGTGACCATGAACTGCAGTGGGGTTGTCATACTCATTTCTTAAGCATTGAAGAGCCAGTATGGCAGTTTGGATACCCTGATTTGTGAGGATGGATATTTGTATCCAAGGTCACAGTTTTACAAACATTTCTCTTGGAAGTAAAGCTGACAAAATGGTTCCCTGCTCTGTCCTGTTCCTCACCCCAACCTGCTTGTAGGCAATCTAAGATCACCTTGTCTATTTGGTCAGGTGCTTGGATATTCTGATCAGGGACCTGCTCTGGGTTAGGAATCTCTCTGCCAAAATGTGTCAAGAGGGGTTGTACAGCCATTTAAAACAAAGATAATTTCTCCAATCTGCGTCACCTCGGAGAGTAACAAACCTGTGTATTGGCACAAACAAAGGATTAAAATGAAGGCTCAGGGCAAGGTGAAGAGAACAAATGAGCTGCTAAGATATAGAGGAGGTGGCAGGAACTGCTTAAGTCAGCTTTGCCAACAAGAGAAATACACTGTGGAATCACAGCCTGAATGACTCACAGCTTCTGTTAGTACTGGTGCTCCTAAATAATGTAGTGACAGCTCCACAAGGACACTCAAGTGTCAAAGTCCTACTTAAGTTGATACACTTGATCTTAAATCCTCTAAACAAGTAGAGTAATTGTTAAAATTATTATTGAATAGCAATTGGACTTATCTTAAAAGTACAGATTTAACAAATACTGCTTATGAAGAAAGCATTATTAGAGCAAATCGAAAGGCTGCAATATTAAATAAGAGTAAAAATCAGAGAATTTATGTCCTTCTGGAGATGTCATAAATAGTTTATTATTATATCCTTCCAAATATCACATGTAAAATGTAATTGATTTTTATTGTCATCTCCATTTCTATTTTTGAAGGAGTTTTAATTTTTTTTAACAGGATTAAAAATATAAAGAGACAATATGGTAAAATGTGCTGGTCAAATTTTGATGGGAAATACCCTTATCCCAACTAATTAGATGGGTTTATCAGTGCAAAGCAATCTTAATGTTTGAAAACCCCCAAAACAACAAAACCCACCAAAACAAAAAAACCCCAGAGGAATAATTTTTTGTTGTGTAAGAGATACAGCTTTTTTTAATATATTCCATACTTATGTATGACTTTTTTGGCTCTCTGCCAGTGCCTCCAGTTTCTTCTTTGGAGCTCAATTTTTTTTTTAAGAACAGTCAAAGCCATGGTCTTCTGAGCCTTACTCTCTGTAAGATGTGCTTCTAAATGAGATCTTGCAGCCTACTTTTCCTTTGTAAGGAGACCCAAATGCTGCGTTGGTTTCTCGAATTTTAAATGCAAATGTGGTACCTTCAAAAGCTTGTTATTGTAGGTGAAGAAGCTTGTTAAATTTGAATTAATTTCCAGCTTTAGTGTTTATAGTAATTGCTATGATATCAGTAAATAAAGCTTCTGTATAGTTACCTTGTATTCTTCTGGGTTCTTTATGTTACCAGTAGCACTGGCAAAATATCCTATCGCTTGGGAATCTTCAATTCCTGAAGCAGATTTCAAAATCAGTAGGAGGAGCAGCTTCAGTGATGACTGGAAATCTACACATCACATCCAGGAGAACACAAAACATTTCTGTTGTCTTAAAGCACAGCTGGACCTTTCAGAGAGCAGAGAACTGGAGTTTGAACAAGAGACAAACACAAGTGTTTGGGAACGTGCTGAGGGACGTGCTGGTGTACCTGTTCCTACATTCAAGGCTGCTGATAAAACCAAATAATGGAAATAATATTAGAGCTGTGAATGTTTTGTACTCCTATAAATATGCTAATGAGCAACACAGTTGCCTTTTGTCAGCATTTTCCAGTGGTGTTTCTGGTTGAACAGCAGTGAAGCTCAATCACAAGTAACCAAGCTGTGTGTACTGAATCAGGGGCAGGAAAAGAGTGAGCTCTGTTTATGCTCTGATTCTCCTGAAATGTTACTGTTCTGGCAGAGACAGTCTGTGTATCATGGCAGTATCATTGCACGACGTTCTTTAGCATATTAATGAAAGAAATATAAATAGACCAATAAAAAATAGTTCCACTGCTCTGAAAAGCAGTGATACCATAAAAGTCTGTCACATGAAGTTAATAATATGACAGCATTGTTCAAGTTCACTTTTGGACCTTACATTCAGTGAGAGAGGGTGGAATGTAGATCTAGGTTAGGAATAAGCATAAATATTTTCCTGGCTGTTGAAGGTCAGATAAAAAATAATTCACAAGATTTTTTTATCTGCATTTTCTCTCTTTTTTTTAAAAATTAAATATATTTACTTGATACTCAGTTCAGAAGAACACATTTCCATGTTTAATCTATAGGTTTAATCTATTTGTGTGTACCAAAACAAGTGTGCAGATACAGAGAAAATAAATTTATGATGGCTTTAGTGAAGTGGGCAGCTAAGATATATATATATCTCTATAAATGATTACTAAATCTGAAATAGTGGCTTTTGGCCACATGTGTATATGCATGTATATACATTGATTATTTTTTTTCTCCCTCCTCCAAATATTTTAATTAGGTGGAGTGTGCTGGTCTCAGCTGCTTTTACAGTTGACTTCATTGTCAGTTCTCAGATGGCCAATAGGGGTAATTTTGCATGGGTGACTGATTTTTTCCTTTCCATAATATGCCCAGTTTCCACAAGCTTTGCTTTCTGCACACTGCTATGTTTCATTGGTTTGTCTCTAACCCAGCCACGTCTGGAGTATATTTGATTTGCATTATGCATTTTTTCTTTCATTGTCTTTAATATTTTAGCTTGAAATACTTTTTTGGGGTAGGGACAGATGATTTAATTGCAATAACAAAAAAAAGAATTCAAGTTAATAAAGGAGAATTTTTTTACTTAAAAACTGTGTGTTGAAAAATTGCACAAGGTTTCTGTATAAAACATTTGTAATGATGCTAAATACTGATAATATAATGATAAAATATTTTGTAATGATGCTTTATGGAGTTGAAGGTTGTATGGTGTAATTCCTGATGCCTTGTTGATACTTCATTTATGTAGATTGTCAAAATGGCAATGAGGAAATTGGCAACATATTAAGAGTTTTGTGACATCTGCCCAATGTTGCTGCTGGAGCACTAAGGGGAGAGCATTTTTGCTGCAGTGAGTTTTTCATGTTTTCAGGATATGATGTTGATCTAAAGGACACAAACATAGATGGAAATTTTCCCATTGACATGAGTGGCCTTTGGAATAGGTCCATGTTTAGTTTTCTTCAGCTCAGGAGCACAAACACTCTACATAAATACTGGTCCTACAAGAGAGAAAACTGAGGTGACACGTGGTGACTTTCAAAACATGTAGCAAGTATGCAAGCACAGAGCTGGGTTTTAGCATTAAAATGGGTAAGTCCTCCCCAAGGAGAGACCATATTAAGAAGCAAGAAAGCCACTTTAATTGTCAGACAAAACTTAAGACAAAAGATTCTTGCACTGCTATTTTTGGCATGTTCTCACTACTAAGGCTTCTTGCTGTGCTGCCTCTAATTCCTCTCACATTCTTATTGCCAGTCACCTGTTCTGCCTCACTCTCCTGTCCTTTACAAGACTCTGCCTCCCCATGTAATGACTTGCTCATGTTAGTTCCACACTATCTTTTCTTTTTATCATGTCTTTTCTTCATTATATATAGAGAAGAAACTATATTAATAGTTGTGTATGTTAACAGCTGAATGCATATTATCACTATGACCACTTTGGTAATACCCTCAAATGTATTTAATACATTTTTTTAATTCTTCAAGTCACTATAGGCAGTATCAAGGAGCTTTTATTTGGAGAAGGTGGTTGAGAAGAAGAGTTCACACTTTAAAATGTCTACTCATTTGCAATCCCTCTTTTAAGATTAAATTTAGTTACTCCACATTTACAACCCCTCTAAAATGTACCCTCCATTTAATGCACTAAAAGGTTTTCTTGCATATTGTAAGGATTTTTTTCTTCAAATACTGATAATCTTGTTCTAGTGCTTTTAGATTGCTGCAAAAGCAAACCAGTGATTAGTAATTTCTTTCTGACTGTAGAATAGTTGTATTAATAGTGGAAAAGTGAAAAAGAAAGGTCTCAGTTCACACTCAGTTTGACCTGTGAAAATGCTCCAGGGTGTTTTTGTCAAGTGTCTGTGGGATTATATCCCTGTAAACCTGTGAAACTCATACAGTGCAAGTGTAATATTTGATTAGTATATCTAATTGATTTTAAATACTAGGTCAGATAGATCAGTACTTCAGTGTCTGATTGCTTATGGACAATCTTTTTCCTGCCTTTTGGGTAACTGACCTTAATGGTATTTATAAGCAGACATTTTTGAGACATTTATTTTGTAGCAAAATTATACTTTTACTTTGTTGCACACTTTTGCAACTCTGGATAGGCATGTAACAAGAAAGACTCAACGAAGGCAGGTTTTACTGCAGTATTTCTAGAATACCTGAGTAGGAATAAGAAATAGTATAAAAAAGAACTACTTTGACAAATTTCCAGAACAGTTTTTAATTATTCAGATCAGCATGTGAACTTTTGGAGTACTTCCCAGACCAAAAACTTTCTCAACCCCCTTTTTTTAAGAGTTATGCAGATCTCCATGGTCATTTACTTGCATGTCTAATATGTATCCCTATTCTTTGGTCTGTTCCTTTAGATTCTGAATTTTGCAGTGACTCTGTCATTGCCTATGTTCATACATGATACAAATATTCAAGAACAATAACCATCACAGTCAAACTAAAGGTGAAGTGAATGTGGCTGTTTAATATGGCCGTGACTGTTGTACTGAAACTTGGGAGGGCTGATCCTTTCATTGGGGTTGCTTCAATGTTTCTAGGGGTGAACTCTGATCCCTCAGTGGCTGCACCTGGATATTCCACTCTCACCTGCACACCATCAGCCCCAGGCACTGATGCTCTCTCTAGCATGGGGGTCCTGCAGGCTGCAGTTAAGGTTAAAATTTGAGGGTTGTCTGTTACTGTTAGGGAACAGATTGGAATGAGAAGAGCAATTACAAAATCCTGGATTATAGGTACTGAAAATTTTTTGATTAATTCTTAGATTTCTTGCCAAGGAAGGAATCAGGCCTATTTGTATGACAAACTGGGAACTTAAAGACAATTGAGGTTTCTGGGCATTACTGTGTAAAAATACTGACTGTATTCAGAGTCCATCAGTGTGACTGTGAACCCCCAGAGGTTATTTTCTCTGTTTTGGAGACAAGATAATGGAGGGACTTTTTTCCTCTCTTCAGAGTTCATTGAGAGCCCCGTCTTCTGTCCATGAGGTAATCAGATACATGTCTTCAGTAAGAACCTTTTTCAATACCTCATACATTTATTTAATGCAAGTCTGTTTTGTGTCTTCTGGGTGCCAAATTCCACCTGCATAATGTAATATAATTAGTATCTCACATAATCAGAATCTGTACAAGTTTGCTCAGAAAGCAAGAAACTTGCTTCTGGAATTTAACTTTCCTCTGCTCAGTGTCTGCTTTTTTCAGATTCGGTAAAATAAAATACTGAGGAAAAGTCGTTTTACTGATGCTTTTTTATAGATGCAACTTATGTTAAACAAGGTATATGTATCCAAATAGATATTGATATGTTTAGTGTGGGGGCTTTTAAGGTTGTTCATAATCAAAGACTAAATAAGGAGTATGTAGGTAATGTGCATTGTACTGTCAGCTTCAATCTTCTTGGAGCATACAGCTGTCTCCTGCCACAGATGACAGACTCTCTCTTTTCCTAGTTGGCTGCTGAGGGGTGATTGCCTCTGCTCAGAGTCTATTTTTATTTGACCTGCAGCCAATTGCTCTCAGCCAATTTCTCTCAGACAAAACTGGACCTGGCATAGCTTCTCCTCTTTAAAGCTGTGCCATTATAGGATTGATATTTACCAGTGACTGTCATACTGAAAATTAAGTCCTGTTCTTGCTTGATTTTTTTATATTGGTTTCTCAGTTTCAGTGTTGGATTATAAAGTAGACATTTTTATAATTTGAAAATGAAAGGAAACGAGTGCTAGAGCTGACCTTGCAGGCTAGGAGAAGTCTCAAGTTGTTCTTTGGAGATGTACTCGTTCTTAGAGAAGTTCAATGTCTTTGATATAAATGCTGTAAAATATGTAGGTCTTCCTGTGATTTTCCCACTCTAAGTTTTGGTTTTCAAAAAGATCGAAAATAGAACAGAGGATGAAAGGCTACCAGGGAAACCAGCACAGTTCAACTTCAGAACTTCAAGTCTGATTATAAGAAGTTGTTAGCTCAGGAAGCCTTGCTTGTCCAGCACTTATGATTTCCCCTGAGCAGAAGAAATGCTAATTAATGTTCACAGAGCTAAGATTGTTTAGCTTAATGGAGAGACTGCTTTTTGTTTTTGTCTTATTTTGACTTTTCCAAGCAGACCAAGGTTTTATTTCACATTAAAATAAATGTAGGCCAAAACCCAGCTGACATGATGATGAGACCAATTTAGCTGAGTACACAAACTAAAACGGTGCAGTCAGTGTAGCATTAGATAAGAGGTAAGATTGTGCTCTGAGTTGAAATACTCCTGCAGTGAAGACAAGCCCTAAGAGAAAGATAGATGTCAGAGAGCATAGGAGTTTTCCTAGGGCAGAGAGTAATATGAATGAAATTAAGTGAAAGGAAAATGTAAGCTGTCAAGCCTATTAGCTTGAGCTGTAATATACTGTAAAATAAATTTCCAAAAGAAATTGCAGTGTTTTAGCCAGAAAATGTAACACTGCATAAATAAATAGCTTGTTAATTAATGGGCTTTGCAGTGTGTGTGTCTTTATAGTACAGATTCCATAGATAATGTTCCTGCATGGGCTGCATGTGTCTGGAGGTGGTTGCTGCATCGAAATCCATACTGTTGAGGTCTCCCAAGCCAAGGCTGTGTTCAGCCTGTTCCCCATGCAGGGAGAGTGGCCCTTGGCAGCCCTTCTAATGCTGGGCCAAGGCTACTCTTTCTAACTGGGATTCTCACGAGTTGCAGCATTATTGCCCTGTAGTTCATTAGCTTTAAGTTACATTTATTGTAAAAGAAAGCATATAAACGAATTTTGTTTTGTCCTTTCCAATGGATGCTTTTTGATCATTGTGTGTGGGAAATAAATCAACACCCATGGAAAATGGCTTTTGGGAAGGAAGATTTCATATAGTCATTTGAGTTTTCGTTAGTGATGGCTGAAATCAGTTATTAGTTTGTTTCCCATTAAAATTGATAGCAACAGAATCAACAAACATGCTTTGAAACTACTGCATATTTTGTCTGAAAATAGTTGCACATATGTATTATTTTCTTTTATCACCAAATAATGTGTATATGCTATCAAAAGAAAATTTTCAGTATTTTAAGAACTTGTTTAGACATTTTTGGACAGGAATCCATGCTATGCAGATCTGATAATCATTACTTTTTTCCAGTATGTTTTCATTTACAGTGACATCATAATGTAAATTAATATACTAAAATATGTTTACATTCTGTGTATTTAATGTCATAAACATTTACACTGCAAGTCTGTTCATTGCTGCACATGCACTAAAACCTTCCCTGCTTTACAAATGGCAGGTTTCTTCTTTTGTCCCCCTCCTACTGTCACCTCAAACCTTCCCATCATAGTGGGAATTCGAAATCCATGTAGAAGAATAAGAAAGATTACTGTGCTTGATGTGCCATTTGTATATTATTGTTTTAAGGAAAAATTATTGCAGCATATATAACAATATGCTTGTAAAGGAGATATTCTTTGCACATTTTAAGTTTCAGGGCAATAAGAAATTGTGTTTTTCAAGCTCCTGAACAACATTTCTCTTTGTGATAAAATATACTGTTAGGAAAAAATGTATTTTACATTTGTAGGCTGTCTGTTTACAAAAAAATATTCTTTTTTAAGTCCTAGGCCACCAACTCCTCTATCCCTGCTTCTATCAGAAGAAGAAGCAAGCATAATAATTCAGTCCTTCTGGAGAGGTTATCGGGTAAGAGTAATCTATAATTATTTTGCTTGATGTTGAAAACTGTAGGACTGTGAAGGCCCCAGGGAAAATCCTTACATAAATTTTAAGTAGGGGATACTATAAATAGCTGCTGAGACCCCTATGGTTCATTGGCTTTGGATGTTGCTCTGCCTTATGCCTTGTGACTACAGTTTTTTCACAGGCATTTATGCTGATGTAATCTCACTGTTTTCCTCAACAACAGAAAATCCGCAGAAATTCGATTTTCAAAAGTACAGTAAACAGTGAACATTTTTCTCTCTTGAATTTAAAGTTGCTCTGGCTGGTTGCTAAAGGATGGAGTGTTATTTTGCTTCATGTAGGGATATGGGAGTGAGTGTTGAGCTGTGTAAGGAGGAGGATTGGTGAGGTCTGTTGAGAAATAAAAGAATGCAGAAACAAAGGACAAAAAATTGAGACCAAGAATGAGACAGGAGGTCTAGGAAAGGTATGAAGGCTGTTATTCAAGGAAAGGGAAAACAAAATGGCAAGCAGTTGTAAGGCTGAGTATTGTAATACAACACTAATGCAATCCCCAGTTTAAGTGGGGAAAAGCAAGGCACATAAAATAAATACAGAGAAAATTGTCCAATATTGTTATTTTGGAAGGTAATGGCCATGCTTTATACTAGGATAGTAAAGAAATTATTTTGAAAATCCTGAACAAATTCTGTCAAATGCTTTGGGGTTTTTTTTAAATCTCTAACACCTTCATGCCTTGGAAAGAAATGGACTTGAAATTCAGGTGACTTTGGTGATAAGAAATGTCTTTGAATTCCTCTATCAAAATTTAAGCTTCTAAATAGCCTCCAGATATAACAGCAATTTTGTTGTGATGGACAGTGAGAAATCTCTGCATGTCAGGTGTTCTTTAAATAACAATCAGTATAAAACACTCTCTTAAGTTGTTAAGTTCTTTTTTCCTGTTTTTAACAAGCACAAATATATGAGTGGCTCCAACAATGTGCTGTGCAGCCAAAGACCATGAAATACCTTAAAATGGTTGTCTTGACTGATCGATTCTAGTGACGCTTTCTGTTGTTCATTTGCCTTTATTTTTCTTTTTAAAACAGAGATGCCATTGACACTAACATTAATTAGCACTGACAGGATCCCTGCAGGCATCCTTACAGAGGAGCATTGCAAAGGCAACCATTACCCAGTAATGGGTATGTTTGCTGAACGGTGCAAGGTTGCTCAGATACCTTGTGCTTCTATAAAAGCTTGTGAAGGGCACGATTCTTCCTTCTGTACAGATTAACCTGAGAATTTTCACACTGGTATTTATCATTCTAAACCAGTTCCCAGAAATGAGAGGGAAACCCTAGCTGTAAAAGGTAGGAAACATAAAAAGTAATTCAGACTATAAAATTACTGTTAATATTTTATCTTACTTGAAATGAAAGAATTTGGTTTTTTAAAAATTAAAACCAGAATATAAAATAAAGATAATTAGTAACAAGTTACTACACAGGGCAATGTTTTATCCTTGGGCTTTCAAATTAAGAGAACACAAAGCTTAAATGGGATTTCATTGCACTAATGATAAGGTATGTCATGAAAATTTACCAAAGAATTCAGATTATTTGCTTTTAAAATAGATAGCTCTGTCAGCTAACACTGATGTAATGTGGTAATAACTGAACTCTTACAAATAATGCCCTTTTGCATTCTAAGGATATTGTGTCAATATTTTAAAATCTTTTCTGATGTTTTTCATTAAACCTTGTTTGTAATTCAGAGAATTTCAAACATTTAAACACTGTTATTGAAACAAAAATTTACACAGTGTGATAATATTGAATAATTAAACACAAGCACACAGATATTTTACATGGCACTGGGGTAAACAGACTGCAGTTCATTGGTCTTCTAAGACATGTCTTCTATGGACTCAGACCATTTTGGAGGTATTTAGTTAACCACACTGACTTGGGCAGTAGAGTTTATCCAGTTATACACCTGACTGAGCATCAGGTCTTCTCAGGGTGCTTCCTTGTTTCTGCCACATCTGTCTGAGTGTGCCAGTATCAAAAACACATGGCAAAATATGCAAAAATGCATAAGGCAGTAAAGGGGGTTTTTATGTAAGGGGGAAAAAACCCACTATAGGTACAGAATATTGAGAACTTTTGATAATAAAGCATGATCAAAGCAGTACATTTGTCCTTACCTGCAGCACATTTCAGAAAAACACTTGTTTCGATAGTAATAATTAATGGCTGCCATCAACAAAGTCCTTGCTACAATCTTTCTTAAGAAGACATTGATGGGTACTCTGAAAATTATTGTAAGTTTAATCAAGAACTAAATTCCAGAACAAGCAGCAGTGGAAGCTACAACTGCTGAATTCTCTAAGGAGAGCACAGAAAGGAAGACGAGGGGGCTCCTTGGGGCCAGGAGGAGCACTCAGAGAAGACTTGAGAAAGCTCTGTCATCAAAATTCTTTCTCTTCACTTTCTACCATCCTTTTTTATTGAGGTTTCACTCATCTATCAAGGCAGTATTTAGATAGGTATCAGTTTTCCAAGCACTTTTCCAGTAAAATAGGATATATTCCTTTACCCCTCTACTGCAGAATCTTTGCTTAGTGCCATTTTTAAAGAGTCTTTTTAATCTTTGCAATTTGCAGAATTATTCTAGACTGAAGGGATTTTTCATTAATACAATTTCTTTTGATGTCTCTGGGTGAAGCTTCAGTGTTTTCCTTCTGCAGTTGTGTAACATGTTCTCACTTAAAAAGCAGTTTATTTTGACTAACTCTTGTAGGTTTTTCTTAGAGTTGAAATTGGGCAGCATTATGTAAATATTCAGTGCTACTTTACACATGTTATTTGAGCAAAAGTTAAACCTGCTTCAATTTTGATTTGTATCTTGCAAAGTGCAATTGTGCCTTTGCTATCACAACTTTTATTGCTTTCCAGCAAGTTGTGGCTCCTGGGAAAGGCTTAATCCCAGAAGGTCACATGAATATTCCCTGTTATTCACAGCAAGTGTAGATTCAACTCAAGTGACTTGGTAGGAGTGAGCTCTCCCTTCAAAGCTGAGACCCCTCTGGGGCTTCAGGCACTGCTGCTCTGCAGGAGAGACACGTCAACTGTTTGGACAAGACTCTTGACTCTGTTTATCTGCCTGGAGGTTTTGCTGCTGAGTCAAGGCTTTTCAGTCATGGTGGAGCTGCACTCTGGATACAAAACAGACCACTTTCTGAGAAGTTATCACAACTATGCTAAACTATAACTCTATTTGGAACATTTTGCTGTATTTTGTTACATTTCTGTTACCTGTTTTACTGCAGGTGGTGTATCTGTGTTCTTTTTTCTCTTTTTTTCTTTTTTAGTGACTTTTCTAAAAAGACACTTTGTTCTGGGAGCTCATGTTCACTGCTTGGATTTAATGTTGGGCTTCGGAGTATTTGGGTCTCTATGACTATACTTTATCTCAGAACACTGTATTTCACTATGTATTTCACTGCATTTTCACTGTTTCGTGTAGAGAGAGTATACAGAATCTACTATATGCTTCTATCTTTTAACTAGTAAGAGTTAGTGTCTTCATTTTCAGAATACAGAGACCACTGTGGCCCTGTCATGGGACAAAACACAGGTCTTAGACAGCTGAAGTTGTAAATGGACACATATTTTTTTCAGAAATTTTATATTTAGATTTAGGAGTAGTAATTTCTCTATCTTGCTGCCATTTATGTGCTTGTGTCCCATAAGCATTTCCTTAACCCTTTCCTGTGCAGATAAACTGAGTCCATTAATAGGGAATTATTTGGCTTATAAAACCATACATGACAGCATAAAAGAAAAAATGTCTCTTGAAGGCCTAAAGTATCTTGTATTATATTTTATTTTTCTAAATAGTATTTGATGGATTTAACAGAAAATGGTCTTTTTTTTCTGTATAGCTGAAAAGAAGAGCACTAGTAACTGTAACTTCCTTAACTTTTAAAAATTCATACCAACCTTGTAAGAAATTCTTCTGACTTTCATAAAAGATGTTACAGAACTATATCAGTATAATGGGATATTATTAAAGGCCTAAGAGGTATCTGATGTCAAGTCACTGAGTAAAAGTCTTCGCTGTCTTTATTGATCGAGTAACCTTGTATTGTATTTCTGCTCTGCCAGTGCACTGTCTGAAATACAGCAAGTTATCTTCTCCTAAGTGGATTGAAGAGTGCTGTGGGAGTTCAGCTCCTGTCTATTGCATTCTTAGCTGCACCACAGAGGAGAAATTCTGTGTAGAAAGAATATTTTTGATAAATAATTTATATTGTTTTCTTTAAGGTTTGGGGGTTTTATAACCAGTGGAAAATGTAGGTCCTGCTCTTTTGCTCTGTATGTATGTTAGCAAAGAGGGAGAAAAGCAGAGTGTAATGGAGAAGAGTAATAGAGTTCAAATCATGGAGCAAACTCACTACCATATCATCATGTAAGAGTACAATAAATACAAATTATTTAGAAATTTTTTAGAGAACTAAGAAGTTCGCTTCCTGTGAGGAAAATCGTGTCCAGGAGAAACTGAACTGATTGCTGCTTGTTTCTGACCATTAAGTCATAGAATCATAGAATGGTTTGGGTTGGAAGGAACCTTAAAAGTCATCCAGTTCCAAACCCCTCTCATGGGCAGGGACACCTTCCACTAGACCTATCGTCAGAGCCCCATCCAACCTGGCCTTGAACATCTGCGGGGATGGGGCAGCCACAGCTTCTCTGAACATAGTCCTAAAACTTAATGACCTTTTTTTATATGTAATATTTAGGAAAAAACCCCAAACAAACCAAAGCAGAAACTGAATTTTAAAAATAATTCTATTACAATTTGAGTATGACACTAAGAGAATAGTCACCAATGTCTAAGGCAATACTGGCATGTCCCCTTCCCACTGTTGTTCAGAAGGGACAGTATCTGGTGCACTGGAGGCAGTAATTGTGTGAAAGCCAAGGTAGGTAATGAGCAACACTGCTAATTAATCAAATCCTTACAAGTTTAAGTAGCAGAGTGCTAATAGCTGTTGATGCAGAGCTGGCTTGCTTTTGTATTAGTGGGAACCATACCACTACAAAAAAAATACAAGAAAAATTCAACTTAAATCTAAATGGAATCAAGGCCTATGACTATTATAATTATTTTGTGGAAGCAGAATTACAGCCTTTATGGGATGATTGACTGACAAAGAAGAGATTTCATATAATGCAGTCCAATTACTTTAAATAACAGATTAATGGCTCTCCTGTTTGTGAAAATTATATGGCTGGGATTGCCAGTCAGCCTATTTGCAGCTGATGGCAGGTGTGAATCAGTTTGCTGGAATAAATTACCTTATGTATGACCCTTCATGCTCCTCTTTTGCTCTATTATGTTGGTCAGTGGGTTGGTTTTACAGTGTTGTGGTTTTCTAAAGGCACTAATACCCTTCAGCATAATGCTTTAAATTTTAATTAACTCAGAGAATAAGTGTCTCACTGCACTCACATTCTCAGGAGTCCTTGGTAATCAAAGTGATCCCCTAACTGGCATATTTATGTTTTCAATGGGGTTTGTCAATTATGTGTGTTATATTTCTGTGTAAGTTGAAAAGTGTAAACCCCTGGGATTGTGCTTTTACCTCAGGCCCAGCAAAAGGGAAAGCTGTCATGTATTTATCCAGCCACAACCCCAGGAAAAAAAATTGTGTCATCTTGGGTAACATGAAGGTATAAGATTTTAGTTGTATTTCCTGTTTTCCCTTTCACAGGTCCGTTGTGACAGTAAAATACAAGAGCTACGTCAGTGGCAAAAGAAGTTGAGAGAGGAGAAACACATTAATAAGGTGGTGAAAGCATTCTGGACTAAGCAGGAAGTCAAAGGTAAGGGAATTAAATTGGGGGGTTTGGAGGGGTTTAATTTTGGGGTTTTTTTTCACATTGTGTTGAATTTTTATACTTTGAGTTGTATCAAAAGTCGCCACAGTAGGATGCTAATCCCAAGTGAGGAGGTAAAGTGTGGTGGAAATGCCTGGCTGTTCCTTTACAATCACTATTTGCTCTGTGTTAGTTGCCTGTGTAGTTGCTGAAAGTGGCAATGAAAAATACAGTACAGGGCCCAAACTCATTATTTTCAGAAGACCATGACAATTTCCTGGCACAGTATTTCATAGGGCAGGATTAGACTTTTACCAGCTACTTACCATGTAAATACATAACCAGATGGGTTATAGCACAGTTTTTCCAAACTGTGGGATTTCTCTCCGGTAAATGTTCTATTGGCATTTTCCTGTAGTTACTTATAGCAGAACTTGGCCTGTATAGTTCTAAAAAAGAGAAAGCAAACTCAAACAACCCAATAAATTGCCAAGGGAAATGAGGCCAGATTGCTTTAAGAACTGACACTGTAGTTTGTTTCTTTTTTTGCCCTGTTTGTGGACAAGGCTTTACTGGACAGGGCCAGAGTTATTATTCACTTACTCAGGCACAGAGGTTTAACTATGATTATTCTCCCAGCCTCTTTGTCTACTAACACAGGAGAATTCACAAGTTCCTTAACCAGTCTACATTTTCTCAGCCTCTGTGGGCTGGACTCAGCCTTGATACACGTAGGGAAGTGAACTGGAGGTGAGAAGGAGTCGTTCAGTGTGGTGTTCATGTCTCTGAGAGAGGCAAAATTATGTTGTACCAGCCACCATTGTGTGCCCTTCAGTGTGATGACACTGTCCCAGATGTGTTCTCAGATGGCCAATCTTTGCCCTGACCTACAGGAGACTGATTTTTTTTTTCTTTGGTGATAGCAGAGTTACAAGGGCTGTGTAGATTTTGCAAACATTTGTTTATATTTCATTTACAAAAATTGTATTTAATCTCCAAAAGATCAGGTTTTATTTACCAATCCATGAAATTGCCTGGGGGATTTTTTATAGCTGAATTTTTTAATTCTGATGAACAAAATCATTTATCATAGAAGGGGAAAACTGTGTTTAGATGTGTGTATTAATGTGGGCTATATATAAGGGATGTAGAATTCTTGCCTTTAATAGCTTAGACCAAGATTAAATCATGTAGTAACTAGTAATAGTGTACAAAAATGATGAAAAAGTAAAATCAACGAGACTTAAGTTTTCTTCCAGCAGACTTGACTAATATGTGAAGAAAACTTGGGCAGAGCAGCCAAAGTTTTCTTCAAGTGGGATTTCATAGCCTATGTACTATGGTTAATCACAAGTTTACTTTGGAAAAAACATGTAGACATCTTTTCTTTTTAAAAGAAAACATAAATATATCTGGTTTTGAATATATGAAAACAGTGAATTCAAATTTACTATCATAAAATTATTCTCATTATAGATTTAAAACATAAAAGCTGAATTCTTCTCTTTGTAATACATGTATAATTCTGTCAGTGTTAATTGTTGGAAAATTGCATTCCTGGAGGTGATGATAGAAGTGGGCCTGGCAGGCTAGCTAATTAATTTTATTGATTGCAATTTAGTTTGTGGTTTAGACTTTTCTGCTTTTAATTTGTTAGTATTTATATCATCTCCTCAAGAAATATTTTTCCACACATTCCATTGTTGTGATACTGGTAAGATTTACAAATGCACATTTCCCACTTCTGAGAAACAAACCTATAAATTCACAACACACCACTATGAAAAAGGATGGATGTGGTATTAGATGGTCACACTACTGTAGTTTACAGTCTTCATACATGTAAAATCCTAAAGGTGAAAATTACAAGTGTGTTTTCAGAGGACAAGATGAACCCATTTTCAAAATGTTGCAACTAAGAAAGGTGGGGCCTGAGGGTGGACTGTGTCCTTTGGCAGTTGAATTGATTAAAAAAACAACTCCTGTGACTAAAGAAGTTTAATCTTTCCATAAACTATACTTAAGTTGTTTTGGAGAGTGTAGTGATAAGATTTCCTTTGCCTTCTCTGCCAATTGTTTCAAAAGGAAAATTTCCCTTTAATCGCTCTCAGAGAGCTTTCCTGTCATCAGATCAGTTCTATCAGGACTCCAGGACACACAGCTGTTTCACCACTTCAAAGAAAGTTGCAGAATTGCCCCTTTTCAATTTTTCTTAAACCAGTGTGAGTTTATATTGCTTATATCATATTAGCTTTCAATATTATCACATTGTTTCTGTAATTCCTTAATTGAGTTTTGCTAAGTTAATTTAACAGTATCCATTCACAAAATAGCCATGGGGCCACACAGATGGCTATTTGGAAACAGCTGTACCAGTTTGAGAAGTTACTGTCCAGGGGTTTTCATTATCAATCTCAGCTGTGATGCCATAATTAATTTTGCTACTGCTCCAGCTGCTCTTATTTCTGCTGTTATTATCCTGCTGAGTATCAATGCCATTAAACCCCATTTCCTTGTAAAATCAGCAAGTTTAGTTTAACTGCTTTTACCTGGGATTCAGCCTAACCCAGCTGTCTGCACTGAAGTGGATTGTGAGCACTCCTGCCATAATGAATGGCATAACAACTACTTCTTAACCTTGTCTGTCTAAGCATTTGATTTAACTGAATTAATTAATTAAGTTAATTCAATTAATTCCCTTTAATTAAACCACTGAGCTCTTCGCATCAGACAAAGCACTGATTGTTACTAAAAACTCAGATGTCACAAATACACCATTAAGATTCATGATCAAAAGAAAAAGAACATTTTTAAATAGATATGGCATTTTATAATGAAATTAAGCACATTAAGGAACATAATGAAGTATCTCTTAAACTTGTATATGACTAAGCCTGTTTATTAGATGCTGAAAACAGTGTTGAATCCAACTGTAGGGGATGAATGGTGAGCTGCCAAATAGCTTTTAGAAAATGATGACTCGAGCAGTAATGTGATTCTATTGACACTACTAGAAAGATCAGCATACCTTCCATGGAAATATCAGCCAAAGACTCGGTGACTGTGAGCTCACAGGCAGAGCCTGCTTTGTTGTGGCTTTCAGCACAATGCAATGTGTACCTTATTTCAAGGGTATGTTCTAGGCAAAGATATATAGTTTTATGAAAATGTATTTGTATAATCTTGACCAGTGTGGCACTTAAAAAAGGTAATAATAAGAAGTTAGAAACGTAAATTGATAATAATTCACAAATCCAAAGGCATGCTTAGTTTGTTTTTCTGGTTTCATACTGTGATAAAACACGTTCATTAATTTTGAAACAAATAGTCAAGTTTAAATTTTCATTAGAACATAAACAGAATGAAACATTTCTGGAGGTTTTTTTTCAAGTAGAGACCAAAAGTCTCATTTTCAGGGGGCAGCTAAGGTGATCCAGCATCTTCCCCATTAAAAGGGAGTCCTTGGCCAAGGCTTCTGCCATCCTTTCCTTTTCTTGGCACTCCCACTCACGGCTTCACGGGGAGTTGGTTCAGCTGCCTGATCTGACAAAGAACTGCTCCTCCGTTCTGCTCTGCTGCCCCTCGGGACGGCTTTCTGCTGGATCAGCCCGGGAATGGCACAATCCTTACATCCAATATGAGGGAAATGGTGCCACAGTAATTGAGGAGAGGGAAACTGCCTGTTTGTGATGGCCACTCACTTTCAGATCAGCTGATCTGTGCTGTGCCTGCTGTGTCATGTGAAACCACCCAGGCTGTGGTGGCTGGGCACGGAGCAGCCTCATGGAAACCTCTGATTCTCCCCATGCTTCAAAGCATGGTTATTTCTCTTTCCTTTGTAACTCACTATTCTTTATTTCTTATGCTCTTTATTGCTACTTTTAAAAAGTGCTCTAGGATAAAGAGTGCTAAAACTGCAGGAAAATTACTTTATACATTAATAGCACCTTGCAGGACTGTTGATCTCTCTTAAAGCATATGCTGGCAATATTTTTTTTTTGAGTGCAAAGAAATAAGTGTGTTTCAGCATATAACCAAGATGATAAACATACAGATGATAAACATATTCTTGGTGACATTTTGTTTGTCAGTTTAGGAGAATTTCTTTTCCCACCATGCATTTATCTAGGACTGTCTGTATCAATTTTGTCAATATCTGCATCCTAAAACATCCATTTGAAACTGGACATAAATTGCTGCATTGTCTTGTTTTCTAGCTGCTATCCCACATAGCTCCAACCATAGTTTTGCATTAATGTTTCCAAGAAGAAATAGGCCTTTGCTTTTGGGTGACCAGCCTGGTTAATTCAATTTGTGCCTCCATGCAGAGAACAACCCCCATCTGGTCATGATTCGGAGCAGAGTGTTCTGCAGATGCAGCACTGATGAGATGTCACTGGAAATGGAAGAGTATCTGTCCTTCAATGAAAGGAATTTGAAAAATATTTGAACTTTTTAGTGAAAATATCTAAATCCTCATTGATCACTTAGTGAACAAAACACTCTACTGACACTGTTACAGTGGCTCCTTCTCTGCTCTTGGCAAGAGCATTGATTCTTTTACACAACTGGCACTTTCAGCTATTTCATGTCCTGAGGGGTTTCTTTTCTTCTTATCTGCATAAAATTTGTAAAATTCTAGTTTTAAAAAGCAATGTTATAAGGGAAAATAGTAAAAGAAATAAATATTGCTGGGTTTATGGCAAAACCAATTATGCCCCTGGTAGCTGGCAGTTCTCACAGATCAATCACAGCTTGGGCTTTGCAAGGCACTTGTGTAACAGTGAATGCACAGTGTGTGGAAAATCTAGTTAAATCAAAATAAGGCAGAAAGTAATCTTCTCAGCAGGTGAGGGGGTTAATTTCCAGGTACTGGAGGGAATATTCTTTTACATTCTGTTCAATTTTCAAGCTGTATTTTTCCTTCAGCAGTAGAAGCTGTTACTTACCTATCTGGAGAGATTTTAAAAATACAGAAATAATATTTTCCCTTGGGAAGATGCAATCAGCAATACTCTGAAGAACTCAAAATGTAGGTGTTCTGTTACTGGAAAATCCTTGAAAATATGAATGAGATTGCAGATACAGGGGAGAACAGGCTGCATATTTCAGGAGTGCAGGAACAGATCTATAGTGTCAAGAAGCAAGGAAATGCAGTCAGTCCTTGTGCAGCTGTGATTGTCTCTACCAGAATGATGAGGAAGGATTTGAAAGCTTAATATCAAGTTCAGTTGAACAGGGAAAGTCTAATTTGCATCCTTTTGAAGGGTGGCTGTAGGTAATCATATCACATCGAAGCAAAACTGAGGAAGGGAAAGATGTTATATTCAGAACCCTGAAAAAAATGGTTACATTGTGAAACTTCTTTGAATTCATTCCATAAACATATGAGTGTGGTCATGTGCTCTAATGGCTCCTTATTAATGGGGCCATAAATGAAGTTACAGTCACATGCATGTTTGCAGGACTGAGTCGTTTCCCAAGGAAAATATTGAAAGGGGAATATATATCTAAATGGGAAAACTTAACCTGGGCTTAAAAAAATATTTAAAATGTATTGTAGGTAATAATATTGGATTAGGAAAACACATAGTCTGAATAGCTAGTGGATTTCTTACAAACTGCATCTCTGTGCTTTATTTAGGAAAAATCAGTTCAGTAAAATATAAGGAGTTCATCAACTTTACACGAGTTTCTTTTTTTCCCTCCACTTTCACCATGGGTGGTTGAAATATTTTAGAAAGATTTTAAACTAAATTTATTTCTTATTTCATCTATCCTCCTTTTACTATAGCTGTAATTCTTTAATTAATCTCATTTTGAAACTGTTTTAAGTGGCAACCTCCTCATATTTTATAGTTTTACACTTTTAATCTTCTGTATTATGTAACAGATACACACACACATATATGTTAAGATGTTACAGGTTATTTTCTCAGATTAGTTGGTTTCAAACTAAGATATATAAAGAGGTTTAAAGGGGAAGGCTACTTGCTGTCAGCAGGACACTGCACTTAGAAGAATTTGACTGCTTTTTTTAAAAACATTACTGTATTTACAGGTATTTGTTTCTTTCTGAAAACAAAAGTGTTGCAGTTGAAATGGTTTAAAATGGCTGCATGGATGTGATTGCTTTTGATTTAACAGCACATGTATAAAGTTTCAGCTACATAGACCTTAAAATTTCTTTAAAAAAAAATTTAAAAAAAGAAAATACAAGAACAAAGCAGTTCTGAAGGCTGAGTATGTGGTGGTTTTCATCAAGCCTAATTCAAGATGCTTGAGATGTTTCTGAAAGTTTAATCTTGGCACTAACAGCTGAGAATGTAGTGATAAAAGTCATAAGACTCATGATGCAGAACCCAATTTATTGGTCCACACCCCAGACTCAGACATCTTTGAAAATTTAAAAAGATTACAGTAACATTTAATTTCTGAAAATATGTTGAGAATGCCCGAAAAAATGACAAGGAAAGATGATCATTTAGATAAACTACAACACGTGATCTTCTGGGCTGTGCTTACACAGGCACAGCAGTGGATCTGTAGCACAAGTCTGAGCTAATCCTCCAGCACCAAAGCTGTATTTTCACCCATCACTCTGCAGTTGTTAATTATGATTTGTAATGGAAAAAGAGACAGTTGCAATTTGGCAATTTTTCTGTGATTATATAAACATCATTTTCTTGCTTTGGTTTTTTTTCCTTTTTTTTAAGGAGAGTAGAAATCCTTCTTGGGTTCTGCAATCTTCTTGGTTTTAATTTTCTGTGTTTAACCTCTTTCAAGTTAATAGTGAAAAACAGGGGAGCATTTTTATTGAAAATTCTGTTGGTGTTTTTTGTTAGCCATTTAGATATGCAAACCTCAAATTTCCATTTAAAACTATGGGGTGTGTTAAGAACCTGGATAAAAGGCTGTCACCAGGTAAAAAATAAAGCCTTCGAGTAGTCCTGTCACAAAACTAGACTTGAGACTCTCAGTTAAGAAAAAAAGCAGGAGGAGATGGGACTGGGAAAGAAAGACCATGAGCTGTTAGTGGAGTTTTAAAATACGATTCAGAGAATAAAAAAAGAAGTGGGTGACAGATTGCAGAACACACAAGCTGTTTGTCCCAGACTTCCCTTTAAACCCACACTGTGGTATTAATCACTTAGAGGGTTTTTCCAATATAAGAGTGTGGCTTTTTACCTGATAGTTTGTTTTAGTCTGTGGAAGAGTTTAAATTTGGTGTCTTTACAGAACATTTTGCAAGTAGGAATCATGTTAGAAATAAGAGGAGCTAAGGAGTGTAAATGCAGATTTCATCATTCTGCCCAAGTCTGGAATTCTGAGTTTCTGCCCCTGTTGACTTCTGCCTGTAAATCCCAAAATGCTTTTTTAGCTGGGGACCTGCCACTCTGCAATGATTTCTCTATTTCTGGTCAGTTCTTTTTGTTTTCATCATTCTCTTTACTTTGACTATTTACATTGAAAAAACCCACATTAATCAGATGCTTTGGAGACGCACTGGTTGCCTTCATGCTGGATTTTTCTCTTAGTCCAGGGTCATCTTCCATAAACTGTTGTGGTTCTGTGGCTGTGTCTTCATGAATCTCAGGTGACTGAATTATGTGGAGGACACTTGGATAATAAATTAGAAGCAAAAGTCTCCAGTATATCTAATTCTCTGTAGTTCTCTCCTAGCTCGGGTGTTCATGTCAGTTGTTCATCAAGTCTAACACATGTATGTTCCCATATTTCTTTTCTTCAGTTGTATAAATGCCATTCAGATTTATTCAAATTAATTCTTAGTCTTTCTGTCAAAATATGAGGAAAATAGAAACAAATTCTGCTAGAGATCTGTCAGCCCTTTTTCCCCCATATCCATCACTGCATGTTGGTGATTGAGAGTCTTCTGTATGTCAGCTCGTGCTTCCTTAATCTGATCCTAAGTTAATTAAAAAACACCCTGAAATTTCTAGTTCTCTACAGTCACGAAGAGAAACCTGAACATTTCACAAACTCTGCTCCTGCTTTGGAGAATTAGGTTTGTCCTGCCACATTTATAAATCCATTTTGCAGAAGCCTCTTCTGCTGAGTGATCCTCTGACAGTTCCATTTCAGATTCATGAGTTGCAGGAATGCTTATGGGCATTATTTCCATTTTATTATTAGTTAGTTGGTTAGCTTTTTTTGTTTAATAGATCTTTATTCAGTACACCATTTTCCTATTACTACAGACTGAAATTTCCTGAAGTGAAAGGTTTCACTAATAGTTGCATACAGGCAGACTTCCAGTAGTAAGAGGCTAAAATTATAAACACTTTATAAAAAAACTGTGTCTTTAAAAGTCAGGTCTTATTTCAGAAGGATTGCTGGTGGCTCCAATTTCATGTTCAGGCTTCTTTGGCATTTCATTGGGAGGCTAGGGTGAAACTCCTTTCTATATATATATTTTACTCTAAGCCCCTGCTAATAAGTTATTCCAATAGATTTTCTTTAATGGCTTTTCATCTTCTTACAGTCTGAGTCTATAGTAATTTTTATTACTGTTTTCAACTTTTAAATTATGAAATGCAATTCTTGGAGTTCCATGAAGAAGCACACTCTGTGAACAGTGTGGGGGTATAAACCTTCCAGAAGCTGCTGCCAGAAGCCAGTTGTGTTATACAGTAGTGAGTGAGTAGTGTATAAAGTAGGTCATAGTTTGTCCACAGTTATGCTGAAACAACCAAGTGTCAAACCAGAACACCAGTCCTGTACATTAAGATGAGAGAAAATAGTGCCTGCTATCCAAAATAGATGGTAAAGATATTTGAGCTTAATGCATATATAAATAGGACAAAGTGCAATCCTCAGACAGCCAACAGGAGTTCTGTGGATTTCTGAATATTCCACTCCAAGGAGCAAACGAACAGTAAATCCAGATACATTCCAGTGCTTCCTTTATCCATCATCTGTGCCTCAACATAGCAACACATCTCTGATAAACTATGTCAAATGAGCTGCATTTCCAAGGAACGTGGCAGACCAAGCAGCAGATGACCTTATTGTAGTAGGAGCAGCAAGTCAAAAATCACAGTTAACAGTTGTGCTCCTCAAGAGCACCCACACCTCATTTGCAAGGAAATTAATCACAGTCCCCACTAGTGCTTATTACTGTAGTGTGGCTGTGGTGTCCTGGGATTTAGAACATGCATGTGACTAAAGCATAGTCTAATCAGGTTTGCTCACTATTAAATAATAAGAGTAATGAGTAAGGAGACTGAGAACTACAGTAATGAGTAAGGAGGCTGAAATGTGGTGCCAACAAATTAAACTGTCCTGGCAGTAGAAACCACATGACCTATACAGGTAGAAACCCTAATCCTAGAAATAAGTGAGATGTGAGATTTTATTTAGCATACAGTGTTACAGCACTCAAGAGCCTCCATTCCTCTATGTCTTAGGAGTGATAACAGGAGCTAATGTTTTAAAACTGTATGAAATACTGTGATCACACTGCCAATCACTGTGATTGTGTTACTTCTACTGACATCTAATGTTGCACCTCTTTGAACTAGTGATTATGTATTCTCTGTAGATAATTTTCACACATTCAGTTACACAAACATCTTGGGGATTTAAGGTGTTTGTAATTTTCATGGGAGCTGAATCCAGCCTCCTGTGAGAATGGTTTCCTTGGCATTGCCCTGAGATGGCATCAGCGCACAGTCGCCATTGCCACTGGCATCCTCAGGCAGTTTGTTCTGCCCAGTTATGTCCACAGGCCTTTCCCCAGCATGCAGGAAATCTCAGTAAGGAAAACTAAATGGCCTCCTTTGCAGTAGAATCACAGCTCTGCAATGGTGGGGATTTGCCAGCATAACTGCACACAGTGACTGGGGACATAAGGGGATAACATGGGAATGGTGCTGCTGAAGTTCTACTTTTATTGCTTTTTTAAATGCAACTGAAAATAGAAGTGGGTCTTCCTTTTGCTCTGTTGAAGGAATGGCAGGACTCCTAAGACTGAACTGGTTAAAATGCAGCATAGGAATGGCAGGGTTGTAAGTGTGATTGTTGATGTTGAGATTTGCACTTTGGTTTTAGATATGTGTTGTCTGAAAGAAATGGGCTGGATTATTAACTAGTATAACTTCTTCTAAACATCTTCCTTAGGCATTTCAAAGTATTTTAAACAAGTTATTTCAGTTTGAGGTGTCACATCCTGAAAAATACATTCTTCCAATGGAAATTTCTAGTGAAAAGACTTAGCCAGGCACTTCTTTCCCCATCTTTCCAGCTTATCTGAATCCTGAGGACATCTTACTTTTCTATCTGCATAGGAAGCAAGTATATGTCAAAAACAATTTAAAAAACTGCCTGAAATTCAGATTCATGCTGACAACCTGTGCTTCCTGGTTAGTGTGATGTGATTTGAAATTGTTGTGCTTAAATAACACAGGTTATGATAAGACATGGACACTCCCAACTAAAAGCACTGCTAGCAGATACCTGAAACACCTGCTGGTTTTAATGTGAAAGTGTGTGTGAGCCCCAAGGTTTTCAAATATGTTGCAGTGTTTATGAAATATTTGCAAAGGCCAGCTTCATCACATCAAGGAATATTAGATAAAATTCAGTGCCATAAAATAGTGTTTTGTATAGGGGATAGTCATAGCCATACTGGGATATTGAATCCACTCTTGATTTTCCTCCTTGCCAACTGTACAAAGAGAAGCCCTAAAATCCAGAGGGGTTTTGTGCCAGGAAGGCATTGGGCACATATTGCCTTGACCACTGCAGAACATGAGGTGCATCCTGCCACTGTGGTCATATTTTGGGTTTCTCAGGTAATGGCTGTGTTCTTCCTCCTCATGCATCACTTCTGGATGTTTGACATGAGCTGAGATCTTCCAGGCTGGTAGCACATTGAGCCCCTTAAATCAGCACCTGGGCCTGTTGCAGCCCAGTACTCTGAGGATGTACCAGGGGGATTTTGTTTGCTGTTTTTCAGTTGCATGCCTTGGAAGGGTAGCAAAGCTTTCCTGAAACTGATGTACAAAAAGGGATTTTTCTGGCTTATTTTGCTTTCTTTGCCTCTAAGCATAACTTTTATATATAAATCTCCAAAAAACTTGATGTGAAAAGTACGTAGTGCAGATGCATCTTCTGAAGTGTAGAGAGTGGAAAACAGGTATTTGTAAGTTAAAAGGCAGTTTGCAAGATTTTAAAATATTAAACCCAGAATATGACAGCTGCAATCTCAGGAGCAGAATGAGTAACCAGACTGTTTTATCAGCAGAAGAAAAACATTAGGTTAATCTGTATTACAGCACTCGGAAAGAATACAGAGCTTTGAAAACAGCTTTCACTAGGGGGTGGGACATTTTACTTTTATGTGGAGCTTTTGTTCATTTAGAACTGTTTACTCCAGCAAGCAACCCTTTGCTCTTTGTTTGACTGATTTTTTCCCATTTGGCAGACCCTTTGCAATCACATGGATAACATTCTTCTTTCCACTGAGACATAGAAAAACTATTCTTTATTGACCTTGTTTGTTGTCCTAAATGACAAAAATATATTTATATGTTAGGTGAACTGTATGACTTCATCACTGACTTTTAATTGAAAATTCTTCAAAGCAAAACCCTCAAAGAGCTGCTTTCATTTTTTTTTTTAACAATCCAGTGACTTCTTACCAGCAAACAGCTCTGCCCTCAGCTTCACATGCACAATTCCCACTGCTGGCACGGAGAACTCTGTGCAAGTATCTGAGTGCTGAAGCTGTGTCAAAACAAAAAAAATTACTGTGCACAGAAGAAATAAGCTTTTTGGGTTGAGTGGGGCATTTTTGTTTATTTACTGAATAACAGAGTATTTGCTGTGGAAGGAAGGATGTTTACTTTTTTGTTTCTGTGCCTGTTAATGGGGTTTTTTGTATGGTTGCAGTGGGAAGCACATTGGAAGATGCAGAAGAACATACACAAAGTGATTCAACATTTCAACTTTAGTTTCCTCGCTAACGTTGCAAAACACAAAGCTCATGGACTAAACTTTGTGATACTGATTTAGAAACTCTTTTAGCGTTATACTTTTACATGTGAGGTGTTGTAAATCAAAGGCAGATGATGTAAGGATCCAGCATGCCAAGATAAAATTCAGTCCTACTCTAAGTGAACACAATTCTGTTAAAACAGATGGTATTGTGCACATTTAGCCAAAAATATTGAGTCTGTGTTTATCTTGTGTTCCTGAATGCTCACTTAAAACCTTTTCTGACAGGAACAAAACTTTGGATTAATTAAATGGGGTTGCCCCCACATGCAGGCAGTTGTTAAAGCTAAATCAAAAATCTTCACTTGGCATAAACTGGACTTCAGTGATTCGTGCAGAGCTGTGACAGTTTACACAAATCCAGGCTCTGTTCAGAATGGTCTGATTTGCAGTAACACTCTGCCTCTGCAATTCCAACGGAAGGCAACGAGGGCTGGGGTTGCTCTGCATTTCTGCAGGGGAAAAAAGTCAAAGGGCCTTTTGTTACCACTTAGCACATGTGCTGAGAAAGTGTAGAATTAAGATCCCAGTGACAGCATTTTCAGCAATCTTATGGATGCTACTTACTTGTATTAGGTCCAAGCACAGTAAAACTCAGATTGACCCCCCTGCTAGGGGGGTTTCATTATTTTTTCTTACTTAGTTCTGTCAAGCATAGTCCTATGCAGGCCTTTGTAATTTCACAATTAGAAAAGATATTTGCAGTTCTGCTACAAATTCCACATAAGTCAAAGGTGTAATTGTTTCAAATGAACACACGATAAAACACAGACAAAAGGACTTGCTGTGGCTCCACATGTATTTCTTCCATCACTTACACAGACTTTGTCTTCACTGTTACACCAGTACCCACCCCTTGGGTTTTTTCCTGAATGGTGATGATGGTTGTTGCACCAGATCTGGAAAATCAAACCATTTGAAGAAAAAGCCTTCTTCAACCCCAGCTGTATGATCCTATCCCCTCCTTTTCCCAAGCACAAGCAATTGAGCCAGGACAGGAAACTGCTGAGCCAACAGGGGAAAAAGAAATCACTTGTCTATTAAGAGTTTGGCTGCTCAGCATCTTGCCTGGCTCACCGTGGGTTTGATAGGTGCCAGAGCTGTGGGTAAGCATGGGAATGCAGCCAAAGGTGGAGGAATGTGGCCCTTGTCTCTAGGAGCCTGTTTCCTTCACTTTAACTTTGCTTATATTGAAGAACTGCACCAAAGGACAACACTGTCTGTAGAACCATTAGTTCACTGTAATGGAAAAATTTTAGGTGGATTTTAACACCAAGCTAACACAAACATTGTAAGTAAATAGTAAAGCCTTTATTCTCGTTAAGAACAGCATTTTGAAAATAAAACATTTGCCCATGCTTTACAACCTTTGTAGTTTTGTATACTTATGTACAGCCATCATGGTACACATTGATTGTCTTGAAAATCCTTTAAAGATGTACTTAATAAGATACCAGTATGCAACAATCAGCGGAAAAAAGGGTACGTTATAAAACACACGTTAATACATTTAATAAATATATATTATCTATCAAAAATGAGCTTTAGCTCTCATCAATTAATAAAAAGCACCTGCTTTGTAATCCTGTAAGTTGGTAGAATAATCCAATTGTTTTATTATAAAAGCTACAATGCTCCCTTTTATATGGCCTTTGGTTAAACTCGAGGCATCAAGCTCAAAGAAAGCCAACCAAGATGCCTGTGTTTAGACTAAAAGCAGAAACAGCTCGTTCTTTAGTATTTCATGTACCTTGTTTATAGAAACAATTGTATGTCTTGAGCCTCCTTCTAAAGATGCTACATATTTTCTGGTAAGTGTCAAACACCCTCAACTCGTCTGAAAGCAGGATCTGCAAAGTATGGCTTTGAACTCTTTTCCAGCCATTGATCAAAAGCCAGTCACTATAAATCTTGGTTTGATAATAGTTTTTTCAGATGCTTTGTGATTTCATTTTTCTGCATGGAAAACACCATGAGCACATAACCATCAAGGGACAACATAGTAGCTTTTATAGTATAAAAGCTAATTATAATTAGGAGAACTGCGAAAGGCTTGTGCTTACTTACTTATTATGTTGTTCACAGATGCTCTACATTCTAGAAAACTTTCAAAAAAGGCAAAAGTAAATACTGTAACAAAAATATAAGTTAACATAAAGGTGCCTTTCTTCAATTACAGTTTCATTTGGGGCATTTTACATCACAGACTAGTTTACAAAAAAAGTTGCTTATTACTAATTGTATAAAGTTGGAAAATAAAGACCCTCCTAATCTATTGCCACACCTTCACCACCACACGTTAAACCCAATCCTGCTAATTTTTAGTTTTGTGAATAGTCCACATGACTAATCCAATGAGACCAGTCATGTGAGCAGCAGTTTGTAGGATCTGGCCTTATCTTTGCAAAAGGCCTCAAATTCCAAACAACTTCATCAGAAGCAGGATTGGGAACTCTATTTATCAATTCAGTCACATCTAGAAAAAGAAAAAAAGTTTCTTAAAATAACTATATCTTGTACAGATTTTGTCCAAGGTCTGTAAAATGTGTATTATAATTCATAAGTCTTGGTCATAGCATGATAAACTCTTAAAAAGAAAGCTGTCCTACCATTTGTGCCATGGTCATCTTATATGTTTTTATGATAGAGTTTTATGAGAGATTTTTTTCAATTGGCTTTTAAAAGCAAAATTCTTCAGGCAAGTGACAGAAATATTTTTTTTATTTCTCCAAATTATGCATCTTTTGGGTAGCTATCATTATCTTAAATAGTCTTATTTGATCAAAGCTCTGCTTAAAACAAGCAAAATGTATTTCTAAGTCACTGGATAGCATGCAATATTCACCCCTACCCTACTTGGTTACTAAGGCCATCTAGTTACGTACAAAATGAAAGAAACGATCCCTAAAACGAGCACATGCTTCCTTTGCCTTGAGGAGGAAAGGGCAGGGGGGAGCTCACACACTCCTTCACTCATGCATGACAGAAAATCATTGCTTCTGGAGGAAAAGGGCTTTGAAATAAAACCCCATAAGATGATCATGGCAAGAATGGCAATATATATTTTTCCATATATATATATACATATATCTGTGTGCAACACTTAGGGACTGGTCTTGCAGCCTCTGTACCTCTTTGTAGACCTACTGGTGCCAATGGGACTACTCGTGGGAGTACAAGTCTGCAGGACTAGGTTCCTAATTCAGTAGAAATGGAGGTACATGAAGAATCAGGAAGACTCTTGAAAAATAAAAAGCTTGTCTTTCTTTTGCAGTACACAGCAAGTAACTTCTTTCTGTGAAGCTACCAAGCTATTCAGTTATTTGTAAATTTTACTTTTTTAGTTTGAAAATATATATTTTTATTACAGCATATGCAAAGTTTAATTGTTATATGTTTCCTATGCCTTCAAGTAAAAACAATTAGCTTTTAGTATCGAGGAAAGCTAAGATTAACATTGGCCAAACAGAGAGGATACAATGATGTTTTCAATGTCCGATATGTATTAAATGTTAAAGAAAGGAATGATTGCTTCAACATAATGAAAAACCATGGCACAAAAAATGGGCAATGGGAACCTTTTAAATAACCTGGAGAAACCAAAAATAAAAAGGTTTGAGAAAATCTGCCTTATATAAACTCAAGAAAATGGATGGGGAGGGGAGGAATAGGGAAGAAACCACCTTAAATAAACGAAAACAACAACAAACCACCTCCAGCACGGAGAGTCTACTCTCTAGGCACTAAAATGCACAACCACATTTAAATGCACAAACAACTGCAGTCAAGGGGACTACTCATACGAACAGGGACTAGAAGGGGAGGTCTCGACCCTACTCTGCTGCCGAGTGTCTCCCAGAGGCGGTCAGTGCTCCTCGGCCACCACCGCGCTCCGCCTGACCGTGAGCCCGACCCGGGGGCTGGGCAGGGCAGCGGGGTTGCCTTCCATCCACCAGCACATCCCCTGCTGCTGCAAACGCCAGTCACAGTCCCCTCCCGGCTCTTTGCCAAAGTGCATCCCCGCAAGGTGTCACCGCACGGCTTTGCCCGCAGCAGACGTGGGAGCGGCGGCCCTGCTCGCCCCCGGGACTGGGGCTGGAATAACGGGGAATCCATCCCACGAGGCCCAGCACAGCTGCCTCTGTGCGGGACCTACGCTCTCCCTCTCTGCCTCAAGAAGCTCCATAACTCGCATGAAACATGCACAGACCTTTCATCCTTCCAGAACTGCATCTCCTAGACCAGCTTGTTGAAGAGCAGTGTATCAGCCTACAGCGAAATGGGAATTTAGTTGCCACAGAGTGACAATGCTTGGCTACACATGATGCTACGTGACTGTACAGTGCAGCTGGATTATGAGCAAACAAGGTACTTCTCATGACGTTGGAAATGAAGGGGAAAGGAGCAAAATGGAAAGAAATCCTGTGTGTTTTCACACTAGTGGCAATCTCTTGTGGCAACATGAATTAAGTTTAGGTGAGAGAAGGGTATTTTGCAAGCAACTGGCAACCACCAAAAACAGGCTTGCCTGGCACACAAGTTACAGACAAAAGAATATCTTACATTTCAGAATACAATATCTCCTCTTCCAATTTAAGGTGTGCCCACTTCAATTTTAAGTTATATTCAGCTTCAGCTTTACAATTTTGTTTTTGCAATTCTCAGTTCAATGGTGTTCACATTTAGACAAAATCCTCTGTAGGATTTCGAAAGATCCTGGATGTTTTGTTGCTTTGTTCTGGTACTGTTATGGATTCCTTCCCTCAAAGACACACTGCCAGGGAACAACATCTGCAACAAGGATTCTTATTCTCTACAGCCTACAGCCTTTCACCAGAGATGTCGTCCAGTGTAACTTGGCGGAGCAGTTGGTATCTGGAAACAAGGATAACAAACCCATAACTGAGAGATCTAGACTGTTCAAAAATCAGTGTTATCATGCTATATGTACATGACACCTTTCCAGATGGTAGTTCCAGAGCAAAGTGATACAAAGAGACTCATCTTCCACCCATATAGTGCATTCACCTCTGTAAAAATCATGACTATGTACACACATTAATGTCTCTGTTTACTATCTGATGTTCTCCATTGAGCTTTGGGTCCACCTCAGAACGAAGAAAAACAAACGGAAAAAAACCCAAAGCAAATACTCAAGCTTCTCATCCTTAAACTGCCTTTTCCCTGAGCTGCACATTCCGGTATCAGAAAACAGACAGAGATGAATCCAGTCATCAGAAGGATGCAATCCATTACTGGCAGCAAAGCAAAGCCTTTTCATTTCACTCAAGTTGACATGTTTCACATTGTCTTACCCACACAGGAGAATTCTTTTATCTAGTCCCTGCTGTTCACTATAATCAACCAAAACTTTACTTATTTAGAAACAAAACCAGACTTGGAATCAGTTCATGTTATTTGATTTTAAATGTAGAGGTTGAGTTATGGAATCAGCTCATGATTCAAAAGAAAGAAAACCCAACTCACATGAGTATAAACTGGCTCATGAGTAGATTTTTAAGAAGCATGTAGATATGCATGAAAAATGTGGGATGAGAATTCTTCTTTCTTAACAGTACGCCAGCTATATGAAATGTCTTAAGTGCAAATTACACATGATGTGAAAAACATTGAGAAAGTCCGTTTGGCATCAAATTGTTAAATCATTCTTAAAACAAGCAGGCTGCAGAAAAACAGATCTGTCAAAGAACTGCATGCCAAACTATTGTCCAAGGAACCAAAATCAGTGCTACTAACATCAAAATAGTCTATATTTCTCTTTCATGAATTCCTTTTCAGGAGATGTACAAATCTGTAAGTTACAAAGAATTATATACATTTTACAAGAAAATGGAAGATGTGAAAAAGACCACCACTATCTGCAACAATTATTCTTATTTAAAGTAATGCACTGAGCTGTAAACATTTCTGTGACTCACATCATCTTGAAAAATATCAGGTTAGAAATGGTGTCACTTAATAGTTATGTTAAATATCTTAAATTAAATTTGAAAGGGCTATTTATATATATAGTCTCACAAAAAAAACTTGGTTCACTCAAGCTGCACTGCAAAATGTGAATGGCCAAGTAAAGAAATGCAAAATACATGTTAATTACATATTTTCTAGAGGGAAGGGAAGCTTTACATGCATACTTGCTGCCCGAATTTTCATTTATAGCTTTCCCCCTGCTGTGAATAAGCTAAAAGCAGGTTTTTCGATTAGTAGTGGTTGCATATATCAGTGCATATCAAAGATTTCTTAAATCATCACATTTTGATACTTACAGTCCCACCATTTAGCACAACTGCCATCTCAGTTGGCTGATAAACATTGCTTCTAAAAGGAGCACTAGGTCGGCTTCCCAAACTGCCGTTCCGAAATCCTGCCGTTCTTAGCGCTGTGTTTAGAAAAGAGAGATCACTCTCAGAACACACTTAAAGCTGTGAAATCACAAAGTATCTTCCTTCCACTTTAGTTATTTGGAACTTTGGCACTGATTTTAACTTTCATGTTGCCGTGCCAGTTTTTCACATTGCTTTTGAACAGCTGTTTCTATTATATAGTTGGGAATGGATCTCAGAAAAATCAGATTTACATAAAATGAACTGTTTGCTGCAAACCAGGAAAAAATTTAATGGAACCTAGTTTTCGAAGCTTACTTAGTCTCATTTCGATGGGAGCTCAAGGTCTTGTCACTGAAGCGCTGATGTATCTTGCACAATGCATTTTGCAAAGCACTTACTGCACTGGTCTGGATACTGTGGGGTTAAGTAAAACGTATTACAATTTGCTTTCTATCAAATTCAGTGGACAGGGATCCAAAGCCTTGCTCGAGCCAGTAAGCATGCTCACAGCCCCCTGAGCATTACTTCAGCATGACTAGCATATAAGGATTTTCCAGATGTTTCAGATTATATTTACTCTGAGAAACTAGGAAAACCGAGTAAATATTGCTTTTGAATAGCTTAAACATGGCAAATGACTGAAGTAAAAGAGAAGATACTGATTGTCCTCCTGCATGTTTGTACCAGGAGTACATCAGTCTCTCCAATAATTTTAGCACAAGCTTGCATTCAAGATGTACATTCTGAATGAGAGATATACATAGTGAGGGATATGCTGCCTTCTCTCTAAACCAGTCAGGGGATTGGCACATACAAACTCCCTCTTTAATTTCGGGGGTAAATAATGGCTTCACTGAACTCAGCCGTGGCCACTGAACAGAGCTCATTTATCCTGTGGTTACCACAGGCAATACTCATCTGTCAGCTGGTAAAGAGAAACATGCCCAGTTCAGGCACCTGGGGCAAGAATTTCTCTTAGATTTCATTCAAATTACAATTCTGTGCTCTCTGGCTGAAATCGCAAATGAACTCAAGTTTACAAGAATTACAGCACAGACTTTAATAAAGCCAGGATTTAATATAGTTGCTCTGTGTAGAACAAGATTTAAATGGATCCCACTGCCATATGCTGTCCTCTATCCACTGCTACTCCTCTCTTTGGGAGCTGTGCACCAGGAGGAAGAACAGTATTGATTTAGCATGGAAATTTAGAATTTCCACCCTGCAAATGCTCAGTTGTTGCCTTCAGAGATACACAGACCCTCGTTTGTTCTATATTTTTAAATTATGTATTTTTGTAGAACACTGAGACAACAAATTATGAAAATGCCTAAACTGTAATTAAGTATTTTTTATATTTAACCATCTCAGGATCAGTAGCATTTTTGTTGTTGATGATGTTTGACTACATATTGTGTGTTAAACACAAATGATTGCACTGGTATTTGATAGTACACATAACCCCCCAACTTTATAATGCATGCTATCATTAAAATATTCACACAAAATATATCCCAAAATATCCATGTTCATTTCGAAGCTATCTTAAAGGGCCAGTAAATTCAATTTCATATTGATAAAATTCCCTTCCCTATTATTGCAAACAGTCTACAACTTTTTTAACACAAGAATCTGTGATAAAGCTGGTGGACAAAACACCCATTTTGGAGGTTTTTTTATCGTACCAGTTTTACCAATTTTCCTTCTACTTTTTCTACTACTGTTAAATACATCCAGTTTCATAGTGTATGTATAGGTGAAAAACAAGCAGTGCCAAGAAGGTCTGAGTAAATGTGGTGAAGTCTCCTTTTAACATATATTTTAAATTTTGCTAACTTTGCTTTTAGGCATTGGCTGCAATGGTGACTTGTAGTACTAGAAGTTATTAAATGAAATTCAATGAGTTGGAGCTGCCTGGGCTTGGGTTTCCTGACAGCTGCAGCATTCTACATTTCACATCCAGATTTTTCACGTATAAGGCAAATTCTCTTTGCCTACAAAAGTTGCCCTACTATTGTGCACTGCACTTCCAGAGAGCACTGAGAACTCAATCAGCCTTTGTCCAGGGTTTCTAAATACTTTACTAACACTTTTTAAAAGACACAACTATGAAAATATCTCTTTTAAATAGACATTTCAACCTATCTATCATATGAATATTAAAATCCCAGATTGGTATGCTGTTTAAATCACATATAAAATACTACCTTTAAAATAGTTTTGCTTTATTAATGTCTAATGTTATTCCTGGAATAGAACAGCTCTTGTTGTGATGTGTAACTTGAAGTACATTTTTGCTAAGAAAGAAGGAAACTGGGAGGACATATGGTTGTTTGAACATATAGTTTAAAGGCTGTTCAGATTCTTAAAATGCTACTTAAAATCTTAAAAGAGCAAAATTATGAAATTGTCTTTTAAAAGTATTAATGGAAATAACAAGAATTAATGGAAAACATGTTTGTCCAGGCATGTTTTCTATTTAAAGCTGACTACTTACTGAAACAAGCATTACAGTCGGGGAACTAAGAGGTTTTTTTCTGGTTATGTGTCTTCTAAAATTTTACAACGAGTAAATCTTCCATTCTTAAACATAATTCCCAAGTATAATTGAAGAAAGCACCCTTCCATTAATTCCTAAACTCTTAATGATCAATTCTCAAGTTGAGGTTAATTAAATGGATGAAAGAAGAGAACATTCTCTATGTACCTGCAGAGAGCCAATTGCTAATAGACTCCAGGTGCTTTTCCACTGACAACCATCAGCTGATGTCAGTGATCTGACTTAAACTGACATTTCAGCAGCCATAATACGTGACTTGATTATTATTGCCTGTATTTGCTTTAAGTCTCTACCATACTAGGAAGGTTTTTCTCCAAATCATGTAGCCCCAAGTCTGTGCTTAAAGAATTGTTGCAAAGGAATAATGAATCTGTTTTGATTTATTAAAAATTCTCATATGCCATGGGACTAGGAATGACATGCATTTATTAAGATAAATATTAATAAGGGCATCAGACAAGGAAATCAATTTTGTATTGTACTAAGATTCAGATAGATTAAAACAGAACATAAATTGCACTAGAGACTATAATGATTTTATAGCTAACATGTATCTATCCATTTCACTGAAAAACTTAATTACTGAATGATTAGATCAAAAAGGAGTTTCCAATTCTTTCTTTTGAATGCATGCATGAATTGGAATTATACAGACTGAAAGATCCAATTTTGTTCTTAGATCTTCCTTAGTCAGAAATAGCTTCACTGAAGCCATTGCAGTTACTTTACTATGAAATTAATTTAATGGGGGATGGAAGACAGTTTAAAAAAAAACCTGAAAAAACCAACCTATAAAAGAACGAATTCTTTTAACAGTCCATAGTGCAGCTGCCTCTGTTGCTCTGGAATATTAGTAATAGCAACCATTCTTTTATCCATGTGATTTTGTTTTAGCACTGCCCTTGTGGTATCTGCTTACAGAACTTAAATCCTTTCTGTTCAAAACTTCCATACCAGAAGGAAACCTATAAAGTTCCTGCTAAAAAACTTAAAGGAAAAACGCCTTCCTGACCAACATTGTGCCAAACAAGAGTGCTATTTTCTTCCATGTCTGGTCTGTACCCAGAGGAAACATCAAACCCAGCGGAAATCAAAGACACATAAAGACAAATAGGAAGGTGAAGTGCCTGGACAAAGTGCCCTAAGCCTTCTTTTGGGAGCTGCCAAAGCAATGTGACAAGGACTGGCTGGGACACCAGGCCAGTATTCTTCTCAATTAGAGTGAATAAAAATCAGTGTTGCAAGTAACGAGATCCTTTACCCAAGTGTGGGACAGCACCAGAGCACAACCCTCCTGCACAGCACCATCGGGCTCCTGCTCCCTGTCCCGGAGTAACCTGTGCAATTCTGACATTCAGCAATGGTTTGGATCTCTGAAGCACCCAGTTATTGCTGCTCCTTTCAGTAATCACTCAAAAACATTTTTTCTGGAAATTTTAATGATGTGTCATCGCACATCGTTCTGTGACAAGGAAAGCAAATTACCTCGAAACCTCTGTGAAACTTCAGAGGGTAAAGCCTTCAGAACAAAGGCTGTCTTTGAACTTGTCTATAAGCCACTTGGCATTTTTTCCCCCACAGTGACACAAAGTGGCACTAAATTATTTTTAATGGAAATATAATTAATCATAATTATTTTGTTGCTCAAGAGGCTGAGCATTTTGTAACACAGACCACTTTATTTTGTTCTTGAGTTTTGGGGAAATATTTTGTATTAAATGTTGTTACCTGCCAACGACAAAAAATGTCATTTAAACTATTTAAAATGGAGCTGATTTTTCCACAGGTTTTTTTTTTCACATTTTGATGTTCCATTGTAAATTGTTCAGTTTTTCAAAGAAAAAAACAACATGCAGAAGAATAATTTTAACCTAACACATGCATTTTCTGCATTTCCCACCTCACTAGGTGATATCTTAATGCAAATTATAAAAGTGAACAATAGTGAAAATATGGCATTTCTAATGACCTTGTTTTGAACACATGAAAAATGTCTTCTACAGATAGTTTTGACTACTACAGAAAAATATAGCCCTCTACAGCAAATTCCTACCTGCATTATGTTCATCCATTGAAAAGGCTTTATTTTCCATGTAGCTCCGAGGAAGCTGTATGTCTTCCTCAAAAGCAGTTTCACGCATCCTTGGCTGTGAAGTATCAAAATAATTGGGAGTGTTTTCCTGCTGTGATGGAAGGATGGTACAGTGGACCTCTGGGATGGCATGAAAAATTACAAACACCCAACCACTGGACACCAGTGCAATAGCCAGAGTGGGATCACTCCATTTGTCTCTTCTCTGTAGCTCAGCATTACCGAAGAGGTACATAGTCATCCAGGCCACCCAAATCAGAATGGAAAAAAAAAGAGTTATAATGAGGCATACTCCATTTTTCTTCCATTTCTTAAACTTTCCACAGAGAGTGAAAAACGAGAATCCCATGGTAAATACCATCAGGAACATAACATAAATCGAAGCCATAGCAAAATCCATTGGTTCGTAGCTGCAGGCCAACTTGTTATCTCTGACAATCGTCAGTATCAACCACTCGGTTGCGATAATGACCTGCACGAGCATCAGGCAGATCGCCACCCCAGCCAGATGCCAGCCAGACGGACTCTTCCCATGGCGAACTAGTCTGCGAAGTCTCCAGGCTTGAGCTAGCAAGCATGAGAAGCACAAAGCAAAGATAACTCCCCACAGAAACCTTCGGGTAGAACACACCATTTCATCTTCTTGTATGATGAAAGCAAACGTCAGCCCAAACAGTCCCAGAGTCCCAAAGAGAAAGAGGAAGTGCATTCCCAGGGGGCTCTTCTTCTCTTTGTCCTTGATGAAGGGCAGCCTCACCAGCAAAATCAGCATCAGCAGCAACGTGGTCAGCACACCTGCCCCCGCAACCGCCTCCACCACGATCCCCCAGATGGCATCCAGGTCACACAGGTAAATGTACTGAGGGAGGAGGTCCAGTCCGCACCCTCTGGGCGTGCTGGAGTTTTCTGAAGAGCCATAGCTGATCACGAAGAGGAGGAAGAAACCGATGGCTGGGTAGGTTTTCATTTTTCTGTCTGAGACAACAAAATACTTGTTTAGCTAGAGCTCCCTTTGGAGGTTTTCACATCAACTGGAAGCACAGCTCGTTTCAGCAGCCCGTGTTTACTGTTTTCACACTGGATTTGCGGCTGGCACAGCCTCCCCCCAGCCCCTTCGCTGCCCTCCCAGAAGCTCCTTGTGCCTGTTGTACTCAGAATGCAAACTGACTCATTACTCTGTTCGCACAGATTGAAAACAACGTTGCCAAACTCTGCCCCTGCAAATATCCTAAAGCACAGCCAGAAGAAATTAGGTGTCCTCTTGCAAAATAATGCATTATATACAGTACTTAGATACTTACTACCTGTTCAAACTTAATACCCACTTCAAATTCAGGTGCTTAAAGTGTGTGAGTTGCACTGGGCCTGGTGCAAGTGTAAACTATACCACAATTAGACTGTTCCACCGCCTTGTTCCTTTTACGGGCACAAAGGCAGAGTAAAAACCATTAAAAAAATTATTATTATTTAAAGGATAAATCAGTCCAAGGAAAATAAACATTGTACTTTTTTTTTAAAAAAAGGAAAATCTTGTTTTCATGCTTGGTCGATAAGCAGTTAGAATAGTCACTTCTTTTGTCCTCTTCCAAAGCTCAGGTATTAGGTTGTGTTTGCAAATGGAAATGGTTGGCTAGAAAAATCCAATATTCCATGACAATGGTGCACACATGCAGTGTCATCAATCAACTAATCAAAAATGAATGACTCATTGTGCTTCTTAGCAAGTCCAAGCCATACAAAGGAAACAAATAACAAAAAACAGAGCATCACTTTCCCGGATCCAGAGAGTAAACAATGGTAAACTCTCCAGGAACACAACACATCCCACTTGACTATCAGGATCAAAAGCCTGGACAAATCTCAACTTAGTTTTAGGGAGAACATGGGTTAGGTGCTTTAAAAATACATGTATTGTGGCATTTGTTTATATTAAGCAAAGAAGGGTAAAGGAGATTGTTAAAAATACAACCTTTAACTACCCAGTGTGCCTGGGCGAGAGCTGCGCTGTAAGGGCAGTCTGGAGTAAACACTGTGTGAACCAGATATGAAACCTGACACTGGTAACCTTCACTTGCAGTTAGTGCTGCAGGTTCCAGCAGGATTTTGCTCATTGATGTGAGCAACATGCCAGGGTGAAAGTGCTCAGAGCAAGAAGACTTCCACTTATATGGTATGACCATACGAAGCAAAACACCATATGAACAGGCAGTTAATGTTAGTCAGTGTGAGTCACAGCTCATGTGACATGTTTAGGATACAAAGTGAAAAGCAGGGAAACTATTGGTAGCTCTTTTGTAAGTCAGACAATAGCCCTAAATGGTTACATGTTTAAAGATATTTCATAGATCAAACCCACATTTAATGAAAACCTAAAAAACTTTAAGGAGAGTTGAAAGTGGTTTAACAAGACAGTGCAACATTGTTCTGTTGGGCAACATTACCAACACAAAAACTATTTATATAGACTGCCTGAAAGTGTACTGTCTCTTAGAGCTGAGAACTATGGATTTTCTTCCTGTGCATTACAGTCCTGTAATGACCAACATTAAATCTTGAGGATCTCAGTCTTCAAACTAATGTTTCACTGCATAATGACCAGTGGCCATTTTCGGCCTCTGCCAGCGGGCAGATGATGGAGATGGTTATGCTTCCTATTAGCAGCACCAAGACAGCAAATGTGCTAATATAAATGCATAATGACTCTATGGCCTTGACTTACACAACAGATAAAACATCCTATTACAAACCTTGCCTCAGCAGTGGAAACTGTGACAAATAATGTGATCTGGGCTTGGACAAACAGGAAAAGGGTAATAGACAATCTCTGCCTGCTCATAGAAATTACTGTATCTTTGCCCTGTTGGAAGGGCTGCAATGACCAGCAGGTTATGACAAATGATTTGGTTTTTCCATACCTTTAATTTACTTTATGGTGAATTGGTAGAATATATACTTGTTTATACCTGATTTGTAAACCAGGTTTGTTTCTCAACGACTCCGTAACAAGACTCACGTTAGGAACACTAACTTTACAGACAGAAAACTAATCATCAGTGAAATATATTCATTTTTGTATTGAATATAGTTACACTCAATAAATCTCCTTGTCCTGTGAATACATAATGAACTAGAAGGAAAGATTCTAAAGGAAGTTCTGCAATTGCTTCTATGCACAGGCAATTCCTACTTCAACTAGGGAATTTACTCTAGAGTATCTGAAATGTCCTAAAAAGTGTGAAATGGTCAGTGCCTGCTGACACAAAAGGAGGCAATTCTCTGGGATCTAAGGCAATGCTGCAAACCAGTGGTACCATTTCAAGGAGCAGTAGGTCATGTGGAAAATTACTCAAAATTCATTCTAAATGTCCCCCAAACTGGAAACAATAAACAGCCCTTAAGTGAGGGTCGTTAATTTTCCACTATCACATAATTTACAAATTATGATAAGCATGGACTAAATTGCTTTCAATACGAGCTTTGTTTCTTAGCTACTCTCCAAAAACCTGGGGGGTAATGAATAAAGTGCAAGTATCCTCAGTTCGAAGATATTTTCCAGTTTTCTGGTTACTTTATTCATGTCATGTAACCCTCATGTGATTGAGCTATTCTAGGACAGTCTGTTTCCATGGAGATGGTGCTGCATGGGTAAGCAGTCATATTGTCAGCCCATCATTTGTTTCCTCTTCCTATTTGGAAGTGTTTGGGAGCGGGGGAGGGAGGGTTAATGAATTTGTGTATTTCCTCCTTCACGAACAAGTAGTTTCTTTTGGGCAGGGGGAATTAAGCTGTGACAAAATATATTGAGAGTTCAGATAAAAAGTATGTTCTGAAATGCAGAGATGTTCAACTCAAGAGAAGTTTTCCCAACTTACTTCCATCTGTGAAATTACTTTTGGGAAAGCTGTTGGAGATAAACAGTGGTCCTCCTAGAAAGGTCCTAGACAGCTATAGTACTGACCTAGAAATCTCTGGGACTGCTGACAAGTACTCCTGGTGGGAAATCATTTCCTACCAAATGTCACAAAGTCTCACTGAACACCAGATCCTGCCCAGACCAAAACTTGCAAGCAGGGCTGAAGTGTCCAAAGGAGGAATCTTTTCCTCCCCACTGCTATCAATATAGCAGTTTGTTTCCAACCTGTTTACTATGTATTTCTGCCTGACTGGGTAAAAACTGGCAATAATAATCAATTGCCTGTTAATGATATGAGCCAAAAAAATCTCTTTTGTAGCACTGACACTGAGCACTGAACACAGAGAGTTGTAAAAACAAGGGAAAACACTGCATGACAACATATGAGTTTTGCAAGGGAATACCACAACTTTAGCTAAAATGAGACTAAGTATTTTAAAGGAAAACTATAAAGCTTTTTTTTTTTAGAAAAGTTGCTTTGGAAAAAAGAAATACATCAATATGGGGGTTTTATTAAAATAGCCTCTTCCTCAAGCCTGTGCAGTGTGTGGGATGGCAGAGCCCTGTGTCTCTTGAGATTTCATAGTAAAATCTGTCTGCACATTCTCGCTGATAATTACCTAAATCAGTAACTGTAGAGGAAGAGCATTTTTACCTCTTTATGTCTAGATTAGCTCTTATCAAAGTTATGCAACCTCACAGTACTAACAATAGTGCTCTTTTTGGCTGGCATTTCATTTCTATTGCCAGAGAACTACAGCAAGAGTAAAACAGAAACACCACAGAAACATTCCAGCAGATACAGTAAGTGGCACCAGTACATCCCCCACACAGTTGAATGAACTGTTCATACAGAAGGAAATCAACTTGAGATTCCCCCTCCACACACACACACACACACAGAGTCCTCTCCATAATTTCATTTCAGTAAAGCTATTAAGGTAACATGCCTGAACCCAGAGCACTCAAGAGCACTTAAAATCAATGAGCCTTACACATTTCAGGCAAAAGCAGCAAACAATTAGCAGGACAGCTCTCAATGACAGCTGTAATAACTCCACTGGTTTCAACAGAGTGAAGTCCCCTACATTTCATTATCTGGTGTAGAATCACTACAGAAATTGCAGACACAAAGCTGCCCCAGCGGGTACAAAGTACAATTACAAGCAACTAAGCAGAAACAGAAAATCTCACAGTTGTCATCAAAAAGTTGTCATGGTTAAAAATCAATGAGGCTTTCCATAGCTAAAGTCTTTTGATCAAACCTTGCAAATATCTGGTCAAAAAGATGCTGCTGTATGCTGTTACAGAATATATATGTAGAGAATAAATCTGCAATTGTGCAAAGATTAAGGGTTAGGCTATTCGTGGTTACATGTTTTACCTGTGCCTGTATCTTAATGTTAGTCAACAGACACAGGAAGATGCATCCAATCACAGAGAAGAAAAACAATCTAGTAAATAGAAGCAATAGTAGCACAAATAGTACCCTGCCTGCCACGCAGGCAGAAGACTGGTTCACTGTGCAGTTTCCAAAAGAAAACCGCCCCCACCGTGAAGTGTTGTGGAGAGGTGCTAGTGAGTGAGGAATTAATCACAACACGGGATCTCTGCCAGCTGCTTTTGATCAGATCTGAAGAATGAGCTTCAGGACTGATAACAGAGCAGAAACAGCCAAGTTGAGATCAGACTACTCAAGAGATGTGTGTTTTTCCAGAATAATAATTAATAGTGCAATTGTGCTTTGTAGGCAAAAATACAGCAGGGATTTTGACAGCCCCTGCATTAGATACACATCACGCTCTGTACAGCCTCATGGTTACAGAAAGCAAGACCCCACTCTAAAAAGCACAAGTAGAAAAAAAGTAATGCTTTCATTTAGAAATATTTCGTAATGCTGAATATAACATGAAATGATCTTTCGCATATTTTAGGTGCTCACAATTCCCTTCAGTCAGGTTCTGTATATCGCCTGTGCCTGGACACTTCAGACCATAGTGGCTGGTGTAGATTTCACAACCGACAGCAATCAATTATAGTAATCAATGGTTTTATTTTCTTTGCTAATCCTCAGATTGTTTTTATTCATCTCACAGCCTTCTAACAGATGGGTCCTGTCACCTGATTTCTCCCGATGCAGCGAGAGAACACCTCAACCCCGATATTCCCTGCTGGTATCTCCAATAAACAGGTACTCCGTGCTAGCACTGATCACCAACCTGGGTGTTTGGGTTCAGTGCTCAGGAAATCCTGTTAGCCTTGAGATAAACATTAGGGCAGGTGTAAACAAAGGGTTCACCTAAGTGCTAAATCCTATCACTGCGTGGCTTTGCGGAGGTAATACACAGACAAAGCTTTTATTAACTAGAGAGAAAACTGCTCTGGCACCCGCACCCAGCCGGGCCTCCCGCCGACCCCCCGGGACCGGACAGTGGCGGCGAGGGGCCAACAAAAGGCTCTTCCCCTTCGGCCTGTACCCCGTTACTGCTGCCCTTGAGTTGGGGAATGCAATGAGGTCCCGGGCTTGGCTGCAACACCCCCGCGTACGAGCACGGTGCGCGGCCAAGCGGCCCCTCCGTGCGGCCGATGCGCGGCTGCCTTCGCTCCGGGCTCCCCTTAATCCGCCTGCAACCTCCGCCTCCTCCTCCTCCAGGACGATGCCTATCCCGCTCCAGCCTCCTCTCTTTTGTCCCTTCGCTCATTTCTCTCTTCGGTTTCTTTTCCCCGTTTCTCCCTCCCCCACCTGTCCCCACTCTCCTTCTCCATCCTCTCTGAACTCCACTACCCTCCTCGCTAGCCTTGCGCCCCGCTCCCTGCCGCGCAGCGCAGCCCCCTGCTCCAACCCCCCCGCCACCCTGCCCTATATCCCGTCTAATCTCCCCCGGACTCCTATATCCAGCCTGTTGTCTGCTGGCGGCCACCGGGCTAATTCTGCAGGCAGCGCCGGGCGCAGAGCCGGGCGAGCGGCTGCACTGTGCCCCTCCGCCCGCAGCGCTGCCCCGTGGGCAGCCTCCCGGACCGGGCTCGGCGGCCACTGTTCCCCCCGTCCGTCGCCCCGCCGCCGGCTCACCCGCTGTCTGCTGCGGCCGAGGTCGGCGGGGCAGCTCTGTCGGCCAGCCCCGCCGCAAGTCACATCCCGGCACCGGCGGCGCGGCGGCT
>VWZD01006844.1:3736949-3901904 GCA_013396695.1 Sakesphorus luctuosus
CCCGGGGACAGCGCACCCCTGGGACAGCGGAGCGCCTGGGGCTGCCCTGCACCCAGGGGAGAGGGGCAGCCGCGCGGCGAGGACTGGGCGCACACGCACACACAGTGACACTCACATACACCCCGACACCCACACGCACACTCACACCCTCGCACCGGGCTGCATGTACAGCCGGGAATGTATCGCCGCTGTAAGCGCGGAGTTGCACAGTGGGACACACGCATGGCCGCAGCTCTACGTGCGCAGGTGACGTGACGACAGGACACAGCACAGTGCGGGAGCGGGCACACAGAACACAGGCGGACATTCCTGCCTGCTCCTGCCTCCGTAAAGGGCTGCGAGAGTAAGGATAGAGACCCCCTTCCCGGCAGGCTGGCTGCGCATGCACACACCTATGGCCAGGTGTGGGACTGCAAAGGTGAGGGGGTTTTCAGCCCTCTGACAGCGGGGGATTTTGCAAGGGGCTGGATACGTTCAACCAAACTTGCTCTGGATGCAGTTTCCGACCTGCTGCAGCCCGAGACACCAGCTGAACACTCGGAAGAGAAAACGAGGAGAGCCTGTGTATTGTGCAGGTGACACTTCGGCGGCTGCTCACACAGCAACACACGGGAGCAGCCCTGCACATGAGGCCCTGCAAAGGCGATGCTGGAGACTGCTCAGTGTCTGCCTCCCACCACCAACGTGCAGCTGACCTTCTGCTTTCCAGCCCCACGGTTCAACTCTGAGATAGGGCTTTCTACAAACTCCAGGAGGAGTTATTTGTGGGAGAGAAAGACAGTCAGCTTTAGTGTGCAATGTTCACGAACAGCAGAAACTCATTTGCATTTTCAACCAGTTAGAGTCCATGTGTGTGACACGTCTGTGACCAGCAGCTGCACCGTGTTGTGCATCCCTTAAACTGCTAACAAAAATCTGGGCAGGTACAGCCACGTGGCGTCATCGGTGGTGAGCGACCTGTGTGTGCCCTTCCTCAACACAGGCAGCACCCTGCCCTTCTTGCCAGGGTTTTGTATCCAGAGCCTTCCAAAAGGAAGTGTCTGCCCTGAAATGTGCATTCTTCAGCACAGCAGAACTGTAACCTTTTAACAGACTCTTCCTAACATGCGTGGGCTTATTTATGTGTGATTTATGATGCCTTGGGGGGTTACCTGAATTTCTCAGTGTGGCTGACATGGAATAAATCAGATGGTGGGGTTGGGTGGTAATTGCCCACGTTTAGGCAGGGCAGTAGGGGGAGAACAGATGAGGCAGAGGAACAATTTCACATTTCTGCTTTTTTCTCTTTCAATTTCTCTACCTTGCTGAGTCCAGATTGTAGGCACTGGCTTCATTTGAGTCACATGTAAGCAATGTACCCTTCCCCTGCATCAGTTGATAGCTACGTGCTATTCAAAGTTAAGCAGGATAATTTTACAGAAATTGAGGTGGTGAGAGGTGAAGCCACTGTAAACTGCCCAAGGTCACTCAGCAGTCTGGCAGGAAAGTAGAAAATACTGATTCACCAGATCAGTCTGTGCCTCTGCTCTGGCTTGGGAGCCTGAGCCAAGCACCCAAATACTACAGTACCAAGTAAAGACCTTTTTTTGTATAAATAAACACACAGAGTTCTCTGTGCTGTGCTGGATACAGAGAGGTAGATCAGGGGGAAGGATGAATCACAAGGATTCATGTACTGTCGGTCTTGGCCGGCTCACAAGGGAGCAATGTACTGAGCCCTTCAGCAAATGCAAATCTCGGGCATTGTTCTCTTCTTCCTGTGTCTCTAATGCAGCCCTGGTTCCCTGGAGGAAACAACCTCCCCTTTTGCCTTGTACTGATAGAACAGAAAAGATAATGCCCCTCTCAACCATTACTAGTGAATCATTACCAACTAGGGCTGATTTCTGTCCTGCTGAAGCAGTTTTTAGTGTTAGCTACCAAGAAAATGTGTAGGACGGAACACCAAATCATCAAGGAAATTATAGGAGGACATGGTAGAGTAGCTGGACTAAATCACAGCTCCCTTTGCATTACTTTCTTACTTGTTAACTTTGAAAATATGCTCTGAAATAGGCTTTTATTAAGGAAAAAAGTAGTTCTATCAGTCAACCACAACTCACGAGCACCTTCAGCATTTCCTTGCCTCGAGAGATCAAGTAGAAGGATGGGCTGGGTGTTGTGACCCAGGTGGACTCTTTAAATTCCCAGATTTTACATAGTGCTCCCAGCTCCTACAACAGTTCCTGGCCCCCTGCAGTGGCTGCAGCCAGTGATTCTTGCACATGAGCAATGCTTGGAGGAGACTGGGGAAGGGGTGAGGTGTGCAAGGCCCAAGTAAAGGTGAAATTTAGAGACCTCTGCTTATGTCATGCAATACTTCCCAGAGCAGGTGGCTGAAAGAGATATAATCTCAATGCTTTTGTTCATCTCTGGAATAGTGAAGAACACATATGTCATCTATTTGTCTTTATTTTAGACTGGTCACATACTATGCTCAACTTTAAAACCCCACCACTTTTCAGGAATTTTGCTCCTCCTGTTTCCTACAACACACATTTGGTCATTGAACAGATTGTTAGCTTTCCCCCACCCCAGTATTTTGTTTCCTGCTTGTGACAGTAGGTAAACAAAGATTCAGTGTGGTGCTGCATGTTCCCAATTTTTTCTCTTCTGCAACAGTGCTCCTGGCAGGATTTGACAGCAGGGAGTGAGCCTGTTAGAGCAGTGCTGAGTGGATACCCCTCATCCATCAATGAATGCCCAATCCATATCGCCACAGACTGCCATCCTCATTTTGAATTTTTTCCTATGTCCCGACCTGAGACAAAGGCAATTTCCATACTCTATTCTCTTCCTTCAGAAAGCCAGGAAGGTGTCATGCTTATTGTAGGAACAGGCACAAAACAGTCCAACAGTATTTCATCATCAGCTTTCCTATTGTACGGCAGCTCCTGCAGAACCTTTTCACTGACTTGACCGACTTTGCAGCTCCTGCCAGCATGGAACTGTGCTTGAGCCAGTGCAATTTAACTGGAATACTTCATTAAGAGATCAGCAGTAGGCACATGGAAATGACAGTGATCATTAAGGCTGCATTACTATTGTTTGCATTAGGGAGCGTGTCGAGGCCCCGGGCACAGACAGGGCTGCACGGCACGAGGGGAGGCCAACCCTCTGTAAAGCAGTTTGCTTTCCAGCAGTCTTGGAAAGAATGCCCTGAGACAGACTGTGTGCCTTAATCATGGGGCAGCCCAGCACTTGTGTCTCTTCCTAGATGCTGAGAGATGCCCCAAAAATGAGTATGACAAAAGAGAATAAGGAGATACCAGGTGAATTTGCCCCAAGCAATGGTGTGCAGTTGATTCACACCATTTCTGACCCCCAAGCAGAGGTGCTTTTCATTACACAAATCCCTGCAGCGTGATTAGTTTGCCTAATACTTGCCCTGCTTTTTCTCAGGGCAGGATACAAATCCTGGTGCTCCCATTGGTTGGCATCACCAAGGAGACAGCAAGATTTGTGTGACCACCACGAGATGATTTCTGTGTTACTGCAGAGGGTTTCACACGTTGCTCCTTGCACTGCCCAAGGCAGAGTCTGCTCTCTACAGTGCTCTGTTAAATGGGTCTGGGTGACCAAATGTGGTTAGTGAGGGGGAAGGGGAAATGAAAGAAGGAAAGAGTCTTGAAATCAATATGAAGAAAAAGATTGATGTCAGGAAGGAGATGGATATATGGAGGAGAAACAAAGAAAAACTAAGGAGAAATGTAATCCAGAAGAACTTGTATCCATGGCACAAAAGAAAGGTGCTCTCAGGATGGAGAGTGTGGGTAGATGGCCATAGTGTTTTTCAACCTGGGTCAGACAAATCAAGGTGTGAGAACACACCTTTTACAGCACTGCACCTACTAATAATGCTTTTTCTGTTTGGTAATAAGCACAGCCTGTCCTGTGGTAATGGACATACACTATATGGGAAGGCAGTGAGTCTCCTCCACTTACCAGTCGCAGCTCTCAACACCAGGACAAGAGACCAGTGATGCAGGCAAGATTTACAATGCAGGCAATGTGATATTTGTTTGTTTTCTCAACACATTAATTTATCACTATTAATGCATAAATACTAACTTTAAACTGAAGAGAACTATGGACAGGTTTTAAGATTTAATGCATCTGGTAAAATTTGATTAAAACACAATTTGGATCAAGATGGTCTGTGACATCAGGCATGTGATTATGGGAATTTGCACACCTTTGAATCTTGATTTCACAAGGAAATGAATCAGTGTATCTCTGATCTATCGAATTACTGCTATTCTGTTGCTGAGGCTCTGGCTAGATACCTCTCAAACTGGCCAAACCAGTTAGATTTAAAAAGTTTATTCTTGACCTTTGCTCAAGCAAAGTCCCAATTGGATTAAAATAAATTTGATCAAGCATATGATTTGTGGCTTTCTCTTCCAGGCATGAGAAATTTGCCCTAAAACTGCCTGTGTTGGGGAGCCAGTGACCCTGGCCAAGAACAGCAGTTTCTGCTGGAGACCCTTGAGCTTCCTTGTGATGAGTAGCTGTGGATGGTGGTAGATGCAATGAAGTTTTTTAGAGTGACTGCTCTACAGCAGGGAATGACATGGAATGGTTGTGAAGCAGAAACCCTCCCTCCACCCACGGTGGGTTCTCATTTCTTCCATAAACCACACATTCTGGTTCTGACCGATCCATTCAAGCAGTTCTTGTATTCCTTTAGATTTTAAACAGGATGCAGCCCTTTATGTAAGTAACATGATGAGTCTAAATGTACAACAGAAATGTTTTCTTAGCTATTGCTGCAGAGGTTGTCTTGGCCATCACACAGAGCTGGGCTGCAGCACATATCTGTGCTCACAGATATCACTGTGCTCCAGGCTGTGCACTCAGCCCTGGCTGGGGCTGCTGCAGCAAAATGTTACAGCTACCTACCATGCACATGCAGACTGTCTACATCCTGTTCCCTCCTCAACACATTCAAGGTATTAGCCAGTGTAACTGTGCCACCCTGCAATGTCCTTATGTTTATAAGTGCTTTTATTTGTATCTGCTAGGTCTTCACTTACACTGAGGTGTAAAGGAGTTTTTTCTCAATTTTGCTAAGAATGGTGCTGGTAACTCTAGAGCACAGTGTCATTCATGCCTTTATCTGAATTATCTCCTCGAGGAGATGGGAAATCACGCTCAGAAAGTATTGTGGCCCTCCTCTTTATTGGCATGTTTGGTGAAAAATATTGCCCCCTGTTGTGGACTGTTTATGTATCTACAAACAAAAAAATAACGTTTGTTTCCTGTCAGAATATTGAACAATCCCCTCTTCGTGAGCTGCCCAGGGTTTCTGTTGCAGAGACTGTCCCCTGCTGGTCACGGAGCAGCTCGCCAGGATCTCGGGAACAACCTCAGAGGCTGATGAATTAAATACTCGGCTCTGCCTTTAGAAATTACACATTGAGATGTTCCTGACTTATCTAACTCTAAAAAGAGTAGTAATTCTGTAAATGGAGGTAGACTAGGAATCCAGAAATATTCCTCATTTATAAAATGATCAGATTTCTTGGAGGTTTACTGCAAAGGAAATCAGGATCTCATCACAGTGAAGATGTGGGGTAAAATGCTAGTTCCAGTAAACTTAATGAGAGCAAACTAAGTCATACCAAACAATCGAGGGAAAGTAGGGGGGGGGGGGGGGNTGGATTTTCATCACACTGGACTATGGATACAAGATGACCTTAAGAAAGGGTCACCTCCTTGTATTGACCAACAGAGCTCATTGGGTATCAATGTACTGAAGATCAACACTACAGCTTTTACAGGAAAGAGAAGAATTGCTCTGAAAAGCTCTTTCAGCCCTGTCCTTGTCCTGTCCTTTCATCTGTTGTCACTGCTAGCTCATTTTCTGCAGTCTTTGGGCCAGAATCTCAACTGGTGTAAACCTGAGCAAGTCTGAATTGAATTCACAGCTGGAATATGGGATTGCAGGGTGGTTTATTCTCCCCATTTGGAGGGTGCTCCCAGTTGCTCCCCAGACCTGAGAGCAGGTTACTGTAGCGCCTGAAGTGCACTGTTCAGCTGGGATTTTTCTGTTTCAAATGCAGAAATGAGTTCTCAGCTGGACAACAGGTGCCAAACTGCACCTATTATTCCAATGGAGCAGCACTCTCTATAGCTGTCCCCCAAAATCTCTGGGTTTTTCTTACATAATTGAGCTGTGTTACTGGCATCCTGCAGGATTGCTCATAGGAAAGGAAAGCTGGTGCCATAGAGGCTGTTTCATTACAATTATCCTCAGCTCACTTGGTGTTACACAAGGGTATTGCTGCCTGAACGCATGTCTAAAGTAATCCTCAAGCTCATTGCTGCATGTTGTACTGAAACTTTAAAGAAGAGATTTTTTTATGGATGTTTTTCATATGCCTCTTAGTTCACGTCTGTAAAAAGTAGATTTCATGCACTTGAAAGTCACCTCTTGACTGTGTCTGGAGTCATTCCCTAGCACTGAATCTATGCAAAATGGCTATATTTTTATTTCTTATTAATTTGTTGGGGATTTTTTTAAATGGGTTTGTTATTTCCCTTCACTTTATTCTTGTGCTTGAACACTTAAAGGCTTTATTGTTATCAGAGAACACTGTGTTGCCTGGATGTCTCTCTTATGAAAGCAAGTGACTGGATAAACACAAAACCAGAGAGATTAAAGACTGCATGGAATTCCACTAAATTCAGTGAAAAGGGTAATTTCAAAGAATTTAGGATCAAATTTCAAATGCATTTCATGAGAGACTTTCGACTGGTGGATTAACACAGGATGGATAATGCTATTTACCTCCCCTAGAGTTCCCTCACCACTCACTTCTGGTGTGCTGTTGTAAAGAGCAAAGCACTTCCAAGGCCATGCGGTGTGAAGAGGACTTGGCAAGCTCTGGCTTACAACCAGGTAAACCCTGGGGCCAGTTCTCAAACACCAACGGGGAACAGCCACAGCCTCTACAGCTTCATTGAGAGTACGAGGCTTTGCCTGAAATGCTCTTTTCAAATTTGTGAATGCTAAACTAGAAAAAAATTCCCTGGCTTCCTTCTCTCTTTCCGCCCACACTTCTCAGCAAGTCATTTCCTCGGAGCTGGTGGGATCTTTATTCAGGCAGAGAATGGTTGAGGAGTGTTGTCTCTGTAAGTACCATACAGGCTTGGGAGTGGGAGCTCTCCAGGGCCACCACGCAGCCTCTTCAGTCCTGTCTATCACTTTATTTATCACATGGAGATAGATTCCCTTTACAACTGCACTTTTACTGGTAGATTTACTTTGCACTGAGACTTAGCATGAGTTGATGTTCTTTTTTGAGGGTAAATAAAGGGCAATGAAGATTCTAGCCTAAAAAATGTAGCCTATGAATTTTACCCTGCACTGCACATTCGTTTTAATGGTCCTTGCTGTGTGTTTTATTGAGGCTGAGTCATAAGCAGATCTTACTGCTTTGGAAGGAAGGAAATGGAGTTTGCGCAAAAACATTACGCATTACAAATGGATCCAGCAAAGAGACTGCTCAAGCTGTGAGAACACAGAGATGTATCTCATCAAAGGGGAGAACTGAAGGTCAAAATGAATTTCCTTGTGCTGCATTACAGTTTTCATCACCTGAAGCTCGCCTAGACTCAGTGATATTTCTGGTGACAGGGCCATCACTGAGATGGTCTTGTATTTCAATGTAGGATGATTAACATTTGCCAGTGGCTTGGGGCTGACACAGTTGCTGTTGGGACTTGGTCAAGGCATAGCATCTTTCACTGAGGTTGCTGAGGAAGGAAAGCGAAGCTTTTGCCTTAAGGCAGCACCTCTGTGGCATGCAGGGTGGTTCCTTTGCAGCTGCCCTTAGGAGTTCTGCCTTTGGCTGGGGAGGAGAGTGGGGAACCACACAAGCTGAGTGGGGCAGCTTGGGAGAAGGTGCTGTTTGCTGGGCAGAATCAGCCATGACTAGCAGAGGGCAGCAGAGCACTCACCCTGTCGTTGGAAATCACCTCCATCCCACACAGTCAGTGGGATGGGGCTGCAGTGTAGTGCAGGAGAAGTCATGAAATTCAAAGGGGGATGTTGTATTATGTTATATCCAGTTTGTTTGTGTTCCTTAAGGATCAGGTGTTTCCTCTGAAGCAGGGGCTGGTGGCTGCCCTTTCTCTGGGGTTGCTGCTGAGCACATTGAGAGGGAAGATCTGAGGCCTGAGCAGGGGACTGGAGGCAGGGAGTGCAGCCCAGGAGCAGGAACAGCTTGGGCACAGAGATCAAGATACTGCAGAGGAGTGGGCAGAAGGCAGCCAGGCTTGAGGCTCCCCAGGGATCCACTTGGACAGGCACAGCTGGCTGCAGCTCAAAATGCCACTGACTTGCAGCCAAGCCTTGAAATAGGATAGACAGAGAGCGACATGTTCCACCACTGTTAGTTTGACTTTGAAGCTGTTTAGAAAGTTGTGTCTTTTTTTTTTTTCCTTTCAGGTGAAGCCTGGCTGTTGGAGGTCAGAAGCCTTTTGATCTTCTTCATGGAGAGCACCATGAGGAAGAAGTGTAGTTGTTCCTAATCCAAAGGTCTGGACCTTTCAGCCCCTCTTTTTGGTGCAGGGTGCCACTGCTGCCATTCTTTGAGAGCAGAAAAGGCCAGAGACACTCATTTGTCCGGATATCTTTATAAGAGCCATTGTCCTGCTGACATGAGGCAGCCTGAATGTGCTCCCTCCTTTGCCCCCCTAGAGCTATGAAAGGGCAGGTTGTCCTCACTGCAGCCAGCTGGAAAAGTGGAGAGTCTGAGGCCTGCAATGAGGCAGCATCTTTTGAAGGGACTCTCAGTGCCTCCAGACACAGCCAGGCTGGTGGGACTATGAATTAAATTATCCTTAGTAACCTAGCAAACCCAGCTGTGAGAATGTGTCCCTTTTCCTCCCCCTCCCTTTGGCCACCTGGTGTTGCTCCTACATGGTACAGAAGAATTTTATGTTGTTAAGCTTCAGACTCAGGCTGCAAACCTGGCTGATATTGAAAGGGGCTTTGGAGGACTTCTGATGTTCCTGACAGTCCTGGCCATCAAGGGTCACATTCCCCCAGGCTCCTTCTGGCCTTCCTTGGGGTTAATATTGCAGTAGGGAGGAATGAAAGGTCCTTTCCATTTGTAGTATCTAAAGTGAAGGAACTGGACAGAAAGAAAGTTATAAACTTCATTTTGGAATTATAGTGGTTGAGTTTCATGAACTTCTTGTCCTTAAGGAATGATAGCCAAATAGGTGTTGCACATGCAGAAAGTCTCTGTTAGATCAGATGTGTGCACACGGTCTCTGTGGCATCCCTGCAAGGGTGGCATTTGCTGACCATGTACCCAGCCCTGGAGTGCTCCCAGCTGGCAGGCAGGACCGGGGGCTGTGCCTGGGCAGGAGCTGGGCTGCCACAGCTGGAGATGGGAGTCTGTAAGTGCATTTGAGATTCTTGCTAACATGGGTACAAGCAGCACTGTGTTTGGTTAGCGAGCCCCTCAGGTGTCATGGCCCGGCAAGTGTTTTCAAACTCTGCTTTGGTCAGTGGAAGGGCCCCACTCCTGGGTGTGAGCACAGCAAACACAGCTCCAAATGCTGCACACAGCTAGGTACCCACATAATATTTATACTTTTCTAATCTGGCAGCTGAATTTGTACACCCATGTGGAAAAAACCCAACTGTGTTTAATCATTACTTTGTTTATGTTTGGGAGAGTATTTTCACTTGCCTGTTGTTTGCCATTGTACCCTCAGAAGATGGCGGCCTCTGGCCAGCAGGATGAAGTGTGGCTTTGTTTTACCATTTGCAGTGCTACATTTGGCTGGAGAGCATGATGCTGAAGAATGAAAAAGCATGCAAATAACTTGTTTATCCTCAGAGATGGATGCTTTGTGCTGTAACAAGCTGTGCTGTTAACTTGACCCAGCTTTACTTTCCTGGAATTGGGGAAGCTGGCAAAGCTCGCTGAGGAAGACTCCTAAGCCAGACAGATTTTGGCTTCACAACAGCTCAATGAAAAATTGCAATGCTTTGAGCTAATGGTATTGATTACATGAGAAAGGAAAGGAAGGTGAGAAATAAAGGTACTAAAACAAAATCTCCAGGTGCAGATGTAAAGATCCCTTGGCAAAATTTAAGAGCAGGGTTCACTAGGCAGGGGGATGTCTGGGGTAAATAGGGAGGCTGGTGACTGATCACAAAAGATGATTAGGTTATTAAAACATTATTTTTTGTTCAAGTTGAAGAGACTTTTCTATACTGAACCACACAGAAATCATTGGGGTGAATTTAAGACTTTGACCCAGACTGGTGCTAAGCTGGTCCCTGGGTCTGGTGAGTTACCCCTGGGGTCTGTGACTGACAGCCCGGTGTCTCCCTGCCATTAGGAGCATATTTATGTTAATGCTCATGTACTCCTCTTCCTGTGTGTTTGTGCAGAGATACTGCAGAGCATAATGGGCACTGTACTGGAGCACAGCCACCCGATCCCAGTTCCTGACTGACCCCTGGAATATGGGCAGCTGGCTCAGAGGTAAGCTGCTGTTTTGTCAGCAAGGCCCTTGTGCCTCTGGAGGAAGTGTATGATCAACTCACTTATATGCTATTTGAAGCTAAATGAGCTCAGCTTCTCTCATATAAGCAATTCTATTAATTTTTTTCCCTGTAAATATGGCAGGCATTTGCTCTGTGTGTATGATCCTACATATCACCACAGTCCAGGACATGCAGCCTTCATGTATTTATTCCTATGACAGTCCTCTGCATTTGGGATCAGAGATGTGGAGCATCTCTGTGAAGTCAGGAGCTTTCAGGAGAGGCTTTGGTTGTGTAGTACTTGTGTTCACTGTGTTGAGCTTCTCTGCCCTGCCCAACATTTGCTTTGCTGTAAGTGAGACCCAGTGTGATCGAATTATATCTTTGGGAAAAAGTAAAAGAAAATAATACTGAGTGCTTTCTCTCAGTGTTAACAGTAGAAGCAAATGCTTAGATGAGTGCTTAACCTGCCATGCCTTCAGAATGAAGGTCTTATTGTAGAGAGTTTAACTTTTAAAATAAAACAACTTTGTCAATTATATTATTAGAGAAACGCTGTGCTGGGCCTGAGTATTGACTTCTAAAGCTCCCAGCAAGCATCTCAGCTCAAAACACTGACATATTGCAGAGATGTCCTGATGAAACACATGCTGGGAATTACAGCCAGTTTAGCAAAAGCCTGTCCGCTCTTCTCAATAGGAAAGAAAGGTACTGGACTAAGGCAAACTCAAGTGGCGGCACCACCTGTCTGCAGATGCCCAGCAGGTACAGCTGAGTACAGACCCACGTTTTCCCATCATTCCCGTGGGTGCGACCGCCTTGGCTTCAACCAGGTGTTAGGGGTTGCTGCGGCTGGAGCGGACGGTCGGGGGCGGCCGCGGCCACGTCCTGTGCGGAGCTGCGCCTGGAGCCAGGTGAGCCCTCCACACTCCCCTCCGCGTGGCTGACTGCACTCAGCCGTGAGGGAAGTGGTCCAGAAATCTCCGACTTACCTCACAGAAAGTAAATGAAGTGCGCGAAAAGCTTAATTCATTAACGCTTGTGAGACTGCGAGCTCTCCTGAGAAACGCAGCCGGGTGGGGGCGGTGAGGGGGCAGCCAAGGGCGGCTCATGGGGATTCCTGGATTTTCATTAGGCCTGGATGAAAACTTCCTATCAAAAAATACTGAGCGTCGTGGTTTCTGCCAGACAGAGCTGGGTCAGGTGTTCCTCCCTTCAGCCTCCCCGAAGAAGGGGATTATTGTAGTGTCTGCACAGTCAGGAGCCAGGGATCAGCCCCGGGTGCCAACCTGATATCCGTGTGTCTGAGATAGAGCTGTTGAACACAATTTGCTGCATTTTTCCACCAGGAACATAACAGTTTTGTGTAAATATGGTAACTTTCCTAGCATTGACAATGTAAATTAACTTAAGTCATATTTAAATCACATCAATTTCATTTAAAAAGTAAATATAGCAAACCAAAGAATCTCTGTGTGGCAGAGTGCACCTCCTGTCCCCAGATTGCCTGCTGACCTGCCTCTCTGCTGGTGTGAGTGCTGGGCATCTCCAGTGGCCCACGCAGTGTGACCTGCCAGGCACTGCAGCCTTGCTGCTGGCCAGGAGGGAGTCCTGTCCAGGGGCTGACAGTGAACTCATGGCCAGGTCTGGTCAAAGCTTAGCTCTACCCAAATCTAAGCAGGAGAAAATCACTGTCATTTCTGTGCCAGCTGAGTTGCTGGCCTGGAAGAGTCATTCAGGTAAGTAAATGATTTGTCTCTATCTGGTGACTCCATGGTCACCATCAATAACCGTAACACAATCTGTGAGCACAGCCCAAGAGAAAAGTAAAATAATTTCCTTCCAGAAAGACTGTCATTAGCTGGACTGATGTCAGCACAGCCTCACAACTACAAGGCTTTGACATCATCACATAAATTAGGAAGATTTTCAGGCCAGACAACACTTTAGTAATCTACATGGGCATTGAAAGGCTGCTGTAATGAGCCTTGTAAAATGAAATGCTGACTATAAAAAGCAGGAAACAACTGGTTGCCTTCAGCATTCAGGAAGATCTATGAAGCCAAAATAAGTTTAAGAGATGTGATCAGAGCCCATCTGCTTTTAGTATGTACCTGAAATTAGTAGTAGCTTTGCAGTTATTGATGGCAGGGGTGAGAAGAACCACCTGCCTAAGACACATGGGATGTGGTAGCAGAGTAAGGAGATGAACAGAAAAAGAAACTACAAAGTCTTATTGTCAGAGAGAAGTGAGGCTGTAATGTCTAGTGAGGTGGAATAAGCCTCTCTTCACTTTACAAACAAATCATGACCTTGGTTATCCAGGCCCCCATCTTGCTTTCCCTGAAGCTGGTGCCAAAGTGCTCCTTGGGTTCACCATTGCACAACAGGCTCCAACCTGTTTAATCTGTAAGTGATACTCTGCCCCTGCAAATGATCTGTGTGAGCAGGGTGGTGAGCCAGTCATTATAGTTCCCTGTGCCAATGATAAAGGTGATCTCATGGGAAGTTATTGTGCCAATGCTTTTAGACAGTAAACTTTTGGGCAGAAGTCATGCAAATGTTCAGATTAATTTAGATATGCAAGTAGCCCAGGAAAATCGATGGAATCACTTAGATGANAAAAAGAACTTTTTCATTAAGAGAACTTGCTCTGCTTGAATGCAGAGAAGGTTACTGAATAAAGCAAGTTATTCTTTTCCCACTGGCATGTGTTGTTTCTAGGTCTTCATGTTGCAGTATAGAGATACTGTCTGTGAGAGACATGAAAAACTCTTATGCCAAGCTCTGAGAGTCCCTGGTGCTTGCAAGTGTGGTTTCTTTATTTTTAGTATTTCCTGGATAAGGGTTGAATCCATCCATGTGCAAAAGATCACAGTTGACAGAGAGGGGAGGCATGCATGTGTTTCGAGACATGTGCCTGGGGTGGCTGTGGTTATATAAGGGCTCTTTTGACACAGCCAGTTACATAAAATGGTAATACAGGAGAGGAAGACAGAGCATGGATGCAGAGAAGGAATCTGGCTGCAGCAGTGGAGCCTGTGCCACCACAGGTGATGGGAATAAAGCAGAAGAAGGGTCACCAGGTTGGTACATCAGTGTTAGGTCTGCCCAGTAATCCCCAGGTGCTGCTGACTTGGAGCAAGTGAAGCAGGAATCCTCCTGCTGCACCCCCTGTGTTGGATGGCCATCGGCAACCATATGGCAGTGCCTCTGCAAGCACTGGGCAGAATGAGGCCATGAAGCATCCCAGTTAATAAGATACAATCTTTGGCAATCTGCTTGTTTTGCGATGATTTTAACCAAAATGTCTTTACCAAGCTGCAGGACAGAGGGCAGGGGCAGTGCTGCCACAGCAGCAGTCGGAGGGGGCAGCAGGAGAGCCTGGAGAGGACATCCTCAGGGAATGCCCAGTGAAGCATATGCTCTGTCTGCGGGAGCTCAGTCCCCAGGGTAGGATCCACTGCTCTGAAATGCCTGAAGCTGGCACATGGCATTGGAAAAGGTTTTTATCAGTCAAAATGAGGTTCAGAATTGTCAGGGCAGGCGGTGGACTCTTCTCAGCATACAAGGAGGGCATCACCACTAGAGCGTGCTCATCTCTCTCTGTAGGTAACAGTCCTGCTCTGGCATCACCACTGCCTCGCTGGTGCATGGCACTGTGCCTGCTGGCAGAAAGGGAGAGAGGATGGAGGTTTGTGCCACTTGGCCTGTCCTACTGAATTTCAGACACGAAATCAGAGATCTCCCATGAGAAAGCCATAATGTATGTGTATTTCCTGTGTCTTAACCTATGTCAGCTTTTCCAAGTGTAAAGGCGAGCACTGTGTCCAACCAAAGGGTCACAAAGGGCTGAATTTTGCCACTAGAGCCAATCTGTCATCACCTGCTGTGCAGTTTCCAATGAGCCATGCTGTCTGTGCAGCTTGTGGCATGGACTCAGGATACAGTGACCTCTCTGTGACACAGCTGTTCTTCAGGGGGCTCCTTCATTTCACAGTTCACTGCTGAGGACCACGTCTGTGTCCTCCTATTGATGCAGTTACCAGGTTCAGCAGCAGGAAGGAGCACCCAGATGTGGGTGTATGTCAGGCTGGGTGGGGCTTTAGGAGGTTGCCGTCCCAGGAGAAACACATTTAGCAGTTTTGACTGGTAACCACCAGGGTGAACTGGGGCATCGGGGCTCCTGTGCCCACACTGCCTGCCCGTCTGGGTGAGCACAGCACGGTGTCAGTCTCGGCATCAGCTGGGAGCGTGCGGTGCAGGCTGGCCCAGCTTCCATGCATTCCCAACAGATGGTGCTGCGATGCTGCCGAAAGCTGAAGGCATGCGTGGAGGAGAGGTTTAGGGAGTTTCCCTGCTCCCCGTGCTTTCCCCCGCGTTTTCCCAGCTGAATTGCAGTGGGTTTTGTTTTCCCCACAGCAATCTGCACAGACTTTCTCTGTCTTCGGTTTTTATCCCTACCAGCCCAACTGCAGCTGTCTAGCAAGACCCAGCCTTGCAGAGCTTCCTCCTGTCTGCTCACTCTGTCTAATCCACCTGCTTTTGCAGATGAGCTGTGACCCATGACAGACTCATGATGAGCTTGATGGCGACATCCCATCAAATTCACAGCCCCCTACCACACTGCATGTCTATGACTTGGCACTGCCACTCCTTTTCCTGTCTAAATGTTATTTATGTTCTAGAGTCTTTTCTTTCTCAGGGAAAATTGAGCTTTTTTGATAAGGGCTAGAGTCTCAGCTTCTTGCTTTGGTCTCAGCAAGCACAAAGGTAAAGCCAGAGGTGCTTTGACACTGCTACATAACATCTCTACAGTGAGCAGGAATTTTGTGGCTGCACTTAGTGTGAGTTGTTGCTGGCTTTAGTGTAAGCAAGCAGTACCTGTTAATCCCCAGAGCCTTGTGCAGAGCCTGTGCTCTCATGCTTGAACACAGAGATGCACAGTCATATGAAAGGAGATAAAGGCTCTGTATCTCACCGTTCCAAGCCTCATGGCTTGGCTGCAGCCAGAGGTCTCTGTGGTGGCAGGCAGAGGGTCTAGCTGTGCACCTCAGGGAGGTGCCCTCTGAAGAGGAAGGCTAGTGGAGTAACAAAAGAAATCAGTGAACTCTAAGCTACAAGAATGGTTTTACTGTGAATTCTGCAGCAAAGTGTGGGTGCCAGGCAGGGGTTGTGGGCTGAAGCAGCTGCAAAGCCCTGGTGGGGAGGGCAGTGGGTGCCACCAGTGTCACATGGCCTCAGTGGCACAGGGGACAAGGTCTCTTCAAGAGTGCAATTAAACTGCTCCATCCTGGGAAATACAGTCACATGTTTAACACAGCAGCATGGCTCTGCTGGCAGCCAGAGAAGCTGGCTCTGATCTGGGAAGGGGTGCTCCCTCCAGGCTGCCTAGCAGTGAGATGCTACTTTGCCCTGGCTTGGAGGCAAGGGGACACCTTTTTCCCTGCACTCTAAAGTCATGCCTGCTTTTGGTACAGCCTTGCTCAGGAATATCTGCAGCCTGAGGATGCTGTGGAGAGGACTGTGCCTGCCCAGGGAGCACACTGTTGAGACGCTGTGTGTGATCCAGGCAAAGCCCGTGCCCAGCAGGGTCAGGAGCTGATGGCCATGGTGTGCTCAGGCACACTGTGCTGTTATATCCATTTGTCCCTAGACGCTCTTCTGGTCCTTCTGTGGGTGTGATTGACAGGTCTGTTCCTTCCTCTCTCTCCCCAAACACATATTGGGAGTGTCTGGTCCAACTGTGGTGTGATGCTGAGTTATGGTGACATTAATCCTGGAGAGGTGGTAATGCAGAGACAGCAGACCTGACAGGGTGCTGAGCGGGCAGTGCTGGGAGCAGCAGCAGAGAGATGTTTTCTGCCTTGCTTAGGTTGATATTTGCCTGAGTGCAGACCTGCACAAACACTCAAACCTGCTCACATGCCTTCCTCGTGCTCCCTGCCTGCCAGTTTCTCTGGGCACTAGATCCTGACATGATGGATTTACTGTTGTCAAATAGTACTGGTGCTTAAAGAAGACAATAGGGAAAATATGAAAATGCATTTGAATAAAGAACTGAGGATTCTATTTCACTTTACAGGAGTTCATTGTGTCTCTGCCCAGCCCCTTGCACAGCCTGTGTGGCTCCTGTCACCAGGAAACATCGTGGAAATGAGGTGAGCCATGAACAGCCTCTCAAAGCACTGATCAAATCCAATTATTAAGAGACTCAAAAAGCAGCTTGGGCATTGATCTGTGAGCTGACAGCACTGTGCTGGTTGGCCAGGCCTTTGATCTAAATGAGCACCCCATCTTTCAGATCCAACATCCTTCCCTCGCCAAAACCTGAAATTGCCCTTTTGCTTCTTGAGGCCATTAAAATTAAGTAATTCCTTTTCAGGTCATGTACACCCCTGAAAAGCACAGACTGGGTTGATTTTACAGAAACCCAGGGGAACCCTTGAATAAATGCACAATCAAGTGACTAGTTCCCCTAATTAATGCTGACAGTAAAATTTGATCCCCACCTCCATGTAGAGGAAATGATGCTGATATCAATTCACCATAACTTAGTTGAAATTACCTGGATGTATGCATGGTTGCACTTCAAATAGTAAGAACATTTTGGCTCATATGAATATTTTTCCATTAGATGAAGTCTCATTGAATTCAGAAAAAACTTTTCAACACTATATCCCTTTAAACAAATACCTGTTAAAATTAACCTTAATTTCTTGGGCTGACGTACTATCCTGGAGGGAGAGCCTTGGTAGTGGTGATGGTTTTATTGCACTTTTGTGTGGTAGGTAGAAAGCTCAGCAAGGCAGCCAGTCTCCTTCCTTCTCTTCTTCTGCCTTTGGCCTTTGAGCTCCATCTTGTAGCACAAAGAGATGAGAGGAAAATACCTGCTCAGTGTATAGGGCAGTAAGTTGTACCTGTCAGCCTTTGTCACATACAACCACTTTGAGGGGAAGCAGACTCCCTATTTGAACTTGCTTCTTCCATCCTGCCTTTGCAGCAGCATTGGTGGGCCATGACTCTGGTCTTGGTGGAGCTGAGGTTTTGCTTTGCATCCCAGTTTTGGGAATTTGGCCTCTGCCTGCACAAGGAAACACTGAACTCCTGTGTATCTCTGCGCGGGGTCTTGCTCAGCCATCTGGTGCTCTGTGCAGGCTTTGGTGGTTGGGGTCTTGGCTGTTGCATCCAGGATTGATGTTATTGCAATCCTGGAGCATCTGCATCATTATTCATGTGGCTCTGCTGCACAGTCATCTGAGCAGGTGACTGTTTGTCACACGTGGACCTCCCACGGGTGGACCTCTTGAAGATTCTCATCTCTGCTGTTGTCACCACAAACTTCTCTCCTTTTGGCCCTGTGTGTCTGCACCAGCCCTGACATTCCTGCTGTGCAGCCCCAGTTAGAGCTGATAAACCCCCAGTTCAGGGAGGTCTGGCAGTTAAATTACCTTCTGCAGGTTTTAAGGGCCCATAAAGTGAGACTTTAACCTGTTGGTTGTGTCTGATACAATTTCTGGCTACTCTTAAGTTTCAGTCTTCCTGGAGGACTGAAGGATGACCAGCCCTGCTGGGGGTGCAGGGGGTCTGTGAGGAGGAAGGCTGACTGAGTGGTTGTGGTGTGATGTGATCTCTTTCTCCTCCCTTGGAAGAAGCACATGAAGGCAGGCAATGGGAGGCCAAGTTAGAGTTGGCCATTGCAGTGAGCAGGAGCACCTCCACAGCTGCCCTCTCCAGAGCACGTCCCTGAGATCCTGGACCCCAAGCTCAAGAGGATTTTGCTCCTTCACCAGCATGGTGGTGGGTGATGCACCCCATCCCACTGCAGGCTGTCTGCAGGAGATCCAGACTACAGCAGCCCAGGGAGAAGCCAGTTTGCACAAGAGGATGTGAGCAAGGCATCCGTTTGCAGGGAGACCTGGGCTGTCCCGTGCCAGGGCTGGTGGCACTAGGTGGCACCATTGAATTAGGAGCGAGGAGATCTGACACGCAGGACTCGGGAGCCAGCAGCTGCCTCCCAAGGAACTTGGGGAGAACTGCTCAGGGGTACCTTCTGCTGGAGTATCCTCTGCTACAGTTTTGGTCTTTTCCTAGTGCTAAAGGGTACGTGCACCCCTCATGCTCAGGACACGGCACACCAGCACTGCCTTTGACCCTTGCCTCCCTGTGCTGTTGGCCTTCGGAACTTCTCCCCTCCTCCTGGCCGAGCAATGTGGAGTCAGGTCCAGCAGGGCTGGTGGAGCTGTGGATTCATAGGAATAGAGCATGGCTACTGAATATTTCTGGAGCTTCTTAATCCCTCACCAGCACTCTGTGGTCTGCCTGGGTAATTAGCCCTTCTGGCAGCAATTTGTGGCAGTGGAGAGGATTTTTCTTTTCCTTGTTTCAATTTATCATCTTTCCATTTCTGGCCTTTTATCTTGTTCTCATCCACTGTTACAGGGTCTTTGCTATAAGCCTGTGCTTTGCTCAAAGCCAACCTGTACAGAGAACTTGCTGTGGGCATTGCTGACAGGGGCACAAGTAAGAAAACTGCAGGAAGAGCTACTCAAAAGATCTTTTTTTCCCCTACAAGATTTTTATTAAAATATAATATTAATCAAAGCCTTTAGTGGAACATCTAGTTTTTGAAATTGGAAAGCAATACTTTCTGGGAGTATTTTTGTTGTAAATATTTAATGTCCCACTTTGGTAATATAACCCAAGTATAAAGTAATGGAAAATTGGAGTAGGAAGGGATAATAGACTACATGCAGAAAATTTGAGTCTAATTACCCAAACTAATTAAAATAAGTTGCTATAACTGAATATTGATTGATTAAAATTTGCTATTATGCTATGAGGACAAACATATGTAAAATATTCTTTTGTTGCAGGAGAAATGATTGTTGCCCACTTGTTCCCTGTTGCTAACTCTGTGATGATCAGGGGCAAACCCAGTGAATGGGGCTGTGCTGCCTGCTGCTGGAGGGGAGTTGTGTTTCTCGTGCCAGTGCAGGAGGTGGGATTGGTCATGGCTCCTTTGGGAAGCACACACAGCCTGCAGTGAGTCCTGGGGTTGGGGGCAGCAGCAGCGTGGGGAGCAGTGTGGATTTGCAGCTCTGTGCATTTGATGAACATCCTTATTTTGGGGCTGGACCAGCCCCAGACCTGCCCAGGGAGGACCTTGGGCTGACTCAGAGAATGCAGTATGAAATTCCTATAGCTACTGCTAATGTATTAGTCAAAGCTTGGGCTGTTATTATATTTATCCTCTAAATGCATTATCCTATTACCCACCATAATACTGTAATTATATTGCTAATAATGCTTAAGTAAGTTTTTCTACCTCTGATTCAAACTTGTCCCTCTATGGAAAATCACACTGAGCTCTTTCCTCATGGTCTGCCTGTTGTCAGCTGCTGCCTGCCCAGCACTGACCCCAGCCTTGCCTGAGTCCCATCTTGCTTCCTTTCCCTGGGAAGGGCAACAGCTGAAATACAGTACAAGAAAACTCATTTCCCCTTAAAATATAAAACATGTCAGTGATGTATAGCAGTTGCTGCTGTTGATGTCAGTGAATTCTTATTCAGGTTCAAATGTGTTTAGCTTTTTGACTTCCCATTCAGAAAACATGTGAGAGGGAATAACAGTGGATGAGTAAGCACAAGCTTTGGCAGTTGGAGTTAAAGATGTCACCTGAGATTAGGCATCAGGAGCTTTTTAAAAAACTTATGTTATCTCTTCAATGCCATGAAGTATCAGTTAATGCATTGACTAGACTGTCACACAGGGTATCAGGACCATGATTAGGCAGTTTCTCAGACTTTGCCTGTCAGCAGAAAGATATGATCTTGGCATCTCTTCCAATATAGTTCCCTAAGAGTTTGTGTTTGGCAAGAGACAGATAAAGTTTTCACTGATTAGACGAGGGGGACTCGAGACACCAAATGGCAAGAGTGATAAAAAGTGATACATGATGGTGAGGGAAAAAGCAGGAGGCTGCAAGGAGTACAGCTGGAGACCCAGGTGGGATGGAGAGAATCTGAAATGAGGCTAAACAAATAATTGCCACTGTGTGTTCACCCTTTCTTCCCATTTTGCTCTTTGTCTAACTCCTAGTTGATTAGACAGACTGACCCATCCTTAGACTAGGAGGTTATTTCTTCTAAGAAGTGCAGAAGAGGCACTGAAATCAGCACTCTGTTTATATGTGCCAGTGGCAGTATTTGGCACTGCCTGGTGTCAGTGACACTGGCTGGTGAGTCTGTAGCTGCTACTTTCCAAGGGAATTTCAGCTTGCTTGTCTCAGCTGTCCTGAGCTCTGCTGTGCAGTTTGTCTCTTTGCTATGCATTGCTGGATTGGAACCTCAAATTTAGGGAAACCAGTTTTCAAAGGAGACCCCACAGAAAAAAACCCCAAACCACCTTGGAAATATTTCCTTGTTTCTGTGTTCTCTGAGAAGCAGAGGGAGCTTAACCAGAGGATGATCTTGTAACCTCTCCTTCTCTGCACAGGTACAATGCTGTGGGCATGCATATCTTTGGTTTCTGAGCCTTTCAGGCAGGACATGTGTGACATCAGCCAATGGAGCAGTTCCCCTTTGCCTGCTCCTCAGGAAAAGAAGGAACAGTGAGCTCTCTGTGATGCTAAGTTGCTGTTCCTTCTTAATGTGTTATCCTTTATTAGCAGAGGGAGAGCCCAGGAAAGCCTGGACTCCTTGAATGAAAAGCTTTCTGCCAGTTCTGTTGACCAAGGAAACTTATCTCCCCATCTCAGCCTTCATCAAGCAGTGGAAGGTATGAGGGGTTTTATGGTTGTTTGTTTTTTTTTTTTAAAGCATGGAGCATATGAAAGGTACAGTTCTTGAACATCGCTCTTAAAAGCCAGCACACAGTGGTGATGCCGTGGTTTGTGTTACTGGAGAGGTGCACAGTGGTCTGTACGAAAGAGGCTTGAGAGCTGGTCCTGTGTTCCCTGGGGAGTTGCTTGAGGGTGGCAGGTTTTACAGCAGGTGGTACTTTGCCAAAATCATGCAGAGCATCAGGCACTTGTCCCAGTGTGGCAGTGGAGCCTCCAAGGAGTGCCCAAATGGCTCAGCTTCCTCATGGAGTGCTGGTGTTGGTGTTTAGCAGCTGCATTAGCCTCAGTAGGATGTTCACTTGTGCCACCAAACCACAAAAGGATAAGGGATGTGGAGTCCTTTGTGCAAGTGGCCCACAAAGCCAGGCCACCTAAAGTGTTTAGTGTGGTGCAGAAGGGGACTGACTAACCTTTGGACAGCAGGTTTGAGCTTTATTTTTAAACAGCTGGAGTTATTCTGACAGTTATCTCCCCTGGGCACTGGAGAGGGATGAAATCAGTCTGTGCTGCTAATTGCAGATGCTCATCCTTCACTGAGAGCCAATATCTTTTAAGGGATCAAGCCACCCCACTGCCTTCAATACAGACAGGGCATGGCAGGTCACTACACCATGGAGATGCAGTTAAGCACAAGGTTTCTGCATCCCTGTTCTCCTTCCTTAGCAAGAAGTGCTGGAGGGACTTTGTTGCTAGTTATGTTGTGTCTTGATTAATTTTCATTGTAGGAAGAGTTCAGTGTGAATGCAGAGAGGACTTGGATGTGTGTGGTGCTGTGAGTGGGAAGTAGGACACTCACAGACCTGCCAGGCAGAAGTTCCTCTCAGTGTCCCAGTGGTCCTTTTGGAACCCTGGGGAGGTGTAGAGCCAACAGGGGGTGATGCTGCATTGGAGGGCTCTGGGTCACCTCGGAGAGGAGTAAGAGAAAATGGGGATTGCAAAATGTGCTGGAGCATGGATGAACTCTGGGGTTTCCTATGTATTTTATGGGTATGCTTTGCAATGCTGAGCCCAAGTGGAAATACAAATACAGTATAATTACTTATTTACTACTACTGTGTTTTCCCTACACAAAATCGTTCCACTGTAGTGTGCACTCAATCATGCTGTTAATTAGGAATGGACTAGTGCACTTCTGTTATTAAAATTCTTCCTACTTCTTGCCTTTTAACTAACTATAAAGTCTTTGGGTTTGTGCCAGCTTCAGTTTTAAACCTTAGAGAAATCTCTAATCTGCTCAGTGCAGACCAGCCAATTATTTTTTATTTTTAATATTTTCAAATAATAAATATCCACTGAACATAGATCTCCTTGATGCTGATGAGGATGCCTCTTAAAATGAGATTCATTTTTTTCATCCATTTCATAAAAAATGCTTAGGAGATGCACTTTGCTCAGCCTGGTACTGACTGGGAGAAGAGGTGGTGGAAGAGCAGCTATTTAAAACACACCTTTAGGGTAAATGCAGCCACACTGGAGATTTATAGTGCATTCAAATGAGAATAACTTATCTGGAGAGGTCAGATGCTGTTCATTGTTTTCCTGTTAATACATATTGGAAATAGTAGAGCAGTGACTTTTTCAGGATGGGTGTTTGTCACTCTGATCCTGGGCTCAGGCATCGGGCATTGCAGGCCACAACATCTACTGAAAAACAGAACTCCATGGGTTTACCTACCAGTTACTCACTGATTTATTGAACAGATTTTGGGTTCATTGCAGTTTTATAAGAGCTGGGTCATTTCAGGTGAAACTTTCCATGTCACCTTTGCATTTTGGGAAAGGTATTTTTTTTGCGTGGATGAGAAAGAACTGAGATTAAAGTGAAGTTGTGCCTGTTCTGGGTGAATCCAACTACCTGCTGGTGTCTCACATCACTTTAAAAATTAAACTTGAATGTGTATTTGAGCAAGCTATGAACTATAGCAGGTTCTAAACTTTGGTTCCAAACATAGTCTTTCATGTTAGCTTTTAGCTGAAAAGGCAAATTTTTTTTCTTGCATTTTCTTGTGTAAGCAGGTCTGTCCTCATTACTGCAGTCTTGTTTTTACTTTATTCTTGGGGGGTTTGTGCCATAGCAAACCATTATTTGGGCTGTAGATCCATATAGATAAAGAATAGGAAAGGTCCTAGATGTAACCCAGGGCAGGACCAATGCTGACTTGTGGAAAGGCATTTGTAAGGCATTCATGTCTGTTCTTCCTTTGTAATATGTATGACTGAGCAGCAATGACCTAGGAAAGCTCCTGAGGCTGGAGTTACAAAAGCTTAATTGACATTTCCCAAATTGATGCTGGGGCACTTTATAAAAGTGTGCAAAATACATCTTCCTCACAAGATTTGCTTGGCTTTGTTCTTCCCTCTCCCCTTGTAGCATTCCATAAAGAAACAGCAGTCAGTGGCTGTCTGACCCACTTAAGATAAAGCTAAGCTCAAGAAAATGCATTGTCATCTGTTAAAAATAAGAACTGTAAAGGCAAAGCCAAAGGAGAGTAACATCTCTGCTCTTCTCTACCTGCCTTGAAACTAATGGCACTGTGTGCTTTTCTCAACCTCTGCAACAGGACAGTAGCTCTGCCCTCTTACAGGGATGTGATAAACAATAGCATCAATTTTCTTGACAGCCGGTGGCAAGAGTTAGGAGGTTCAAAACTTTCCCAGAGGAGGAGGTAAGATGACAGCAAGCAGAGTTAATAGTCTTCTGTTGCTGCCTTGATGCCTGGACAGCTGACATGATGGATCAGGATGGTGGGTCTGAGGGCTAGTAAGAAACAGGCCAATGTGGCTTGTGCTGCCCTCCCTGAGTGGCACTGCTGGAGCCACTGATGTGCTGCCAGCAGTGTGGCTGCAGCCACAGGACCACCATGAGGGTCCTGCTCCCCAGCTGGACTAGGCCAGCCAGGCTCTCTCCTGTCGTTCTATTAATTGCAGCTTGAGGTAGTTTAAATTTATCTCAGATACAATGCTTGGCTCTTACTCCTGGATTGTGAACAGCATTTCCCTTTGGGGAAGATGGTGAGGAGGTTAAGACACCACATTTGCAGCACCACCTTGAGCATGTGCTATTTGTTTAATTTTCTTTATCATCAGTGCAGGTACACACCAAGTCCTGAACCCCAAAATACAGCCTTGCTGGTGTTGTGTTAACCCTGTGTGGAATAGAACATCAGGACTTGGCTCAGATGTTTGTTCTGCTAATTTTTGTGCTGTGTGACTATGAAATGAACAGTGAAGTTGCTCCTCGAAGTGAAGTCACCCTTGGCAGTGGTCAGCTGAGGAAGTCTAGAAGACACAACTGACAAGGTGACTTTAGCAGACTTAAAAATAGGTCTGTGGAAATGCTTTTAAGGACCTGGGGACTTATGTCATCCTGCTGGGGTGCTGGGGCTGTGTGGGGGCAGAAAGCTCTGTGGAAAGGTGAAATGGGAACGTGAAATGGAGGACAGTTCTTATATAGCTGTTAGTAATTGTTTTAAGTGTTTTGGGGTCAGCAAAGATCCGGCCTTTTCATTTGATTATGGCACTGAGCAGGTAGTTAATCACACAAATGAGAGCCTTGTGATGCTTTTAAATAAACAATACGTACAATTTAATGTTTGTGGCTTGTAAGCACTACAAGCTTTGTTACTGTCTTTAGAGCATGGCTGTCTTTGGAGCTGTGGTTTATAGATTGGTGGTCTGTGGTGCTCTTAAATGCATGGGAGCTGTGCTAATGAAACCTGCCTGCTCCTGTGGTGTCAAGGCTGTACTCCCTAAGAACAAATCCTTCAGATGACCTTTTGGCTCTTCAGAAGCCCATTGTGTGTGCAGTCCAGGTTCATATTTAAAGGGGTGTGTGGGGACCCAAGTACCTTGAAAATGAGACACCTTAGGTTTGTTCTGAGCATGTGCTTTGGAGCAAAAGACCCTGGTTTTATACTACCTAATTACTGCCTTGATGAAAAAATGCTACTAGCAAGTTTTGAAAAGTACTTTAATCATAATTAATGGGACAAAATTAAAACTGAACTTTAACTCTCCTCTGGTGTTTTAATTAATAATTAAGTGTAGTATTGGTTATGACACATCTTTGCATGCTCCCAAGCACGTGTGACAGAGTAGTCAGGAGAGCACAGCACTTCTAGAAGGGGCTTACAGAGAAGGGGGATGTGTTGCCTCCTTGGACTCAGTGTGATAACCCCTCTCCCAAAATGTAGGCTTGGGTCTAAATAGCTGAGAGGATTGTGGAAATGCTCCTGCTCACCTCAGGGGGCTGCCTCCCACGGGAAACATGCCTTGCTTATGTATGTTGTGTTTTCAAATATGTCCAACCTCAAAATGAAACTGGTGCATGTCATGGGGGTTAAAAGATGAGAGATGTGAGGAAGCTGAAGGCCTCATCCCATGAGCAGTGGACATGTGTGACCTCTTACAGGTTGGTGCTCTTCCCTGAGGCCATTGTTATTTGTACAGGAAGGTGGCTGAGAGATGAGTGGTTGTTTTCAGGTCTTTGTCTGCAGGTGCTTGCAAAGCCTCCTATTACATTGATCCAGTGGGGAACATCATTTAGAAGCACTGTTTGGAATAGCTGACTCTTTCTGGTTTTACAGGATTATCTTCAAAAATAGCAGTAATCCCAGATGTTTCCTTACCTCTTCCACCTTTTCTCCAACCCTCAAGCTTCCTTAATATTTGCACTGTTTCTGTGTTCTTTGAATGTTCTACAAAGGTGTAGAAAACAGTAAGGAACCATTACAAGTTGGTAAAAAGTGAGCTCAGAGTCCTCAAATACAAATATTCATCCTGGGATGATGACTCAGTTGTTATCTAGTCAGAGAGTAAACCACTATTGAGTTACATGTCAAATCCAAACTGCACCAAAATTTTGAAGTTCAAACCTCAAACACTTGCAACACAGTTCTCATAACCAAGTTACGGCTCAGAAATTAGTCACCCAAACCATTGTGACTGACTTTAAATAACAAGATAGTTGGGGGGGAGGGGGAGAAAAAATCTGCTCAGAGATAATTTGCAAGCTGAATAAAATAGTATTAAAATTATTCATCAAGCTTATCAAGCTTTATTCTTGAGTAATGTTGTGTCATTGCTAGCAGGTGGTGGGAGAAATGGCACAGCATACCATAATTAGTAATGGCCATGTATTTTTGATGCTAGTTTATCTGTGTGATTTACATCCAGATGGCTTTGAAAATGGAATCAGGATAAAACACAACTTCCTGGATCAGAATTTGCGTTCTAGTTAATGACACAATTCAAAGCTCATTATTGTTTGAAAAAAATTTCTAAATTGCTAAGGAAGAGTATTAAGTGCTGGGATCATTCCAGTTTTATTACTGGATTTCTCTTAGCTCAGTATTGGACATGAGCACCACCACAGGTATGAGCTGTAAAGCCATTTTATGTGCTTGCATACACAGCTGTTTCCCTTGGTGCACAGGCTCACTATGCAGCTTTGCCCAGCCTTAACTGCTGACCCTCAAAAGTTACCAGTGAGTTGTAATGGAAAAGATGTTTGACATGACCTGTGATAGCAAGCACTGTCAGCCTTGGTTCAAAGGATGCCTGAATAGCTGTTTTCCCATGAAGGGTTGTTGGCTAACACTTCATTGAACTGTATACAGCAGGAACTTCCTCAGATGGGCCCAACCCTCACTTACAGCAGGGATGTTTGTTCACGACATGCTTGTGGGTCACAGAGTTCTCATTTACGTGTCTGTGGCTTCTGCTAATGCAGTTTTGCTTTCCAGTAGCCTTCAGTTCCAGCAAACCTCGTCAAGTTGTCTAAATCTCTTAACCTGGCATACTTAGACATCTTTTGCAGCAGAAGTGTTCTGTCCTCTTGGAAATCTCTAAGTAATTTCTTTTTTCCCTTTTTGACCCCACGGGCAAGGCCATAGTCTTGCTTGCATACATCAGTAGTGCTATTTGGGGACACCTGCAGTGTGAATGTGCAGAATTTTAGTCCCTATCTTAGCTAAAGAACACTGAGCTTCATATCACCCTGAGTTTAGACATCTGCTAAGTTTGATGCTTACACTTCTATATCCAGTAGAGAGAAACAGCTCCAGATCCATCATATTCCAGGGGAAGTATCTGAATTGCAGCTGCTTGCTTAGGCAGTGGGAACTATTTACCACTTAGTGAGATGAGATGCATTTCACTCTGTGTTGCCAGGTGATCACAGTTGGTCACCAGTTGGTATCTATATGAAGATAGTAAATAACCTGGCTCTGATTTGGTTAATATACTAAAGTGGTAAACTTTGAGTTTATATCAGAACCTAATGACACTTGGGGTGGGAGGCAGTAAAGGGATGGGAACATAAATCCTGTTATTTGGTGTTCTGTGTTGCTCTGTGCCAACCAGCAGAGGTGAGGAAAACCTGCTGTTAGGAGTGTTTACCATGAAGTGCTTGTTACTGGGTGACAAATCCTCTCTTGGTGCAGCTGAATCACATATCCTCTTACACTGGCAGTAAGGAAACACTGAGGACTGCTCTGGATAGACAGGACACTTCAGACAATGTCCTTGAAATCAAACTGCTTGTTACTCTGTTTTGACAATTGGAGCTCTGCGTCCCCAGGGTGAATCCACACACTTACTCAGCCGTTGCTAAGATTAGCTCCTCAGGGACTCCCCAAGACTCAAGTGGGCTCCTAGCATGAGAAATGGTTCTCAATTTGCTTTTGGAAGCTTTTCTTCAGGTAAAACAGGTATTTCAGAAGGTTACTCATATCTACTTCCTGATATGAGTGTATTTGACTCTCAGTCCCTCTTTGATGGGCATTTGACTCTTAATCCTCCTTTCATGCCCTGAGTATTCCCAAGTGGCCTCAAGGGGCACTGATTGAGGAGTGCTGTGAGGTGTGTGTGGCTGGTTCCTGGCTCTCCTTTTCTGTGCTGAAACCTACTTTATGGTCAGTCTCTGGGAGGGCAGCACCCAGCTGTACTGCCCAGGGGAGCTGGTTCTCTGGGCAAAAATCAGAACAGCAGCACATATAAAAATGGTACATAGGGAGTTGTAATGCAGATTATGTGGAGGTTGATGCCATTGCCAAAAGAAACAACCTATTACCAAAAAAGTGGTTTCCTTTGAGGTAAGAGTTAAGTGAGTTCAGTGAGACAAAAACAGCTCTTGTACCTGACTTAAGCTGCAAAAGGAATTTGAGTAAAACTGTTTTACCATGAGTGGTCAGATCTGTGTGGGCTGTGGAAGTGAGCCCCTTGCTTGGTGAGGGAAGGGGTGGTGGTTTTGCTCCAATTTCACATCCCTGTAAGATGGTGCTGCTCTGGGGCCATTGCTCAGCTCAGAGAGGAGAAGAGGACCCTGTGCTGAGAGGTGTGATTTTGCAGCCCTGGAGAGTTATTCTTCTGCCTTGAGCTCCCAGAACAGAGATCAAGCAATGAGTGTGTGCCCTTTTCCAACTGAACTCGGTAAAGTTTGTTCACAGGAATGTAAACCTCTGATGAATAACATGTTCCTGGGCAGAATAAGAACAGAGCAAAAATAACCTGTGGTAGGTGTCCTCCTGGGATGCAGGTGAGGGAGAAAGATGCCTCCCTGGAACAGCTGCCACGGGGCAGAGGAAGGTGTGCTGTCTGGTATTGAACAGGGCGAGTGAATACATGTTCACAGACCATTTTAGTGTGCAGGGAGAAAAAAATGCCTTTATCAAACAGAATGGAGGTGATGTGGGTTTGTTTAATCCAGCCAATGTTTCTGCATCCAGAGATTTTGATGCAAGAAGTGTTGCAGCTTTTAGAAGCATGAGTAGATGTGTTAAAACTAAACCTGGGTGAGATAGAGAGGCTGAAGTCAGGAAACCAGGGGAAAGTAAATGACAAGAACTTCTTTCTCAGCAAGTGGGGTTTTGGGAAATCCCCATATCTGTGAAACTGAATTTTGACAGCCACAACCCTCAGCTGCTCCTAAGACTCTTTCAGTACCTGTTATTTTCAGCTGAGCTGTCTGTCAGAGGCTGAGGGGGGTGTCTTTGGAAACAGATTAATACAAGTTAAAATAGATATGGCACAAGTCTCTGTAAAACATCTGCCTTATCTTTACATAATGAATTAACAAAGATGAGCTTGAAAGAAATGTAATAAATTATTCAAAAACCTCCCTTGCTTTTGAAATGCTAACAAGTCAAATCCTTTGAGACTGCTTGATCAGATTATGGTGTATCATACAGTAAATCTAATTGGTTATATTCAATACTGAATTATCAGATTTACTAGTTTGGTCAAAATAATTTAAGCAAAACTAAAATAATGCCAAAAATTTTAATTAAAATAAATTCACTTTTGCAAAATAGGGAACTCTACCCAAATTCTTTACAGTTTGGGAGCTGGGAATAATTGGCTGTTTTACCAGACCTCTGCTCAGCAGCAGCACTCATGGCTCCTTACCAGTTCTTTTGGGTGTGCAGCATTAGACTACAAGCGCCTTAATTTATTGAGTAGGTGTCTGGGACTTTCTTAGAACCAGACTTCTTTTAAGGGGATACACCATAAGGACTAAAAATTCAAATGGAGTTTGAATTTGTTTAATTTGATTGCTTCTGACCTAAATATTATTATGAAACATATGCTGAAGAAGTTGGCTTCAGGCCCAGACACATTTTATGGGGGAGAAATAAACCTGCTGTAGGACCCACACCTCATATATTGGTTAGGGCAGATCCTTGCCCTCAGTTCAGTTGCACTTAGGTCTGTACATCACATTCTTCATAGTGACCTAAACCAGAAAAGGACAACCTCCTGCCCCTTCCAGACACTGCAGTGCATGGAAATACCTATAAAGCCAAAGGCTTTTCATTTCCCAGATGGAGGGGGGGGAAACATTGTCCTGCCCTGCCTGTAGGGCCACCAGCACAGCAGCCCCCGTGCTAAGGGGCACCTGCTTCTGCTTCAAAGGAGAGCCTTGGAGGGGAGGGGAGAAAACACTTTGAAGCACTATCGAGCTGACCTTTGTGGGCATGGCTGGAGTTAAAGTTACAGTATTTCTGAATGCAGCTCTCAAGGTGGTTTTGTTCTATAGCCCTGCGTGGTGAGAGAACCAGACATTAGTGGTGATTTGCTGCTGTGTGGGCTGTTAACTACTCAAATGAATGGCTGCAGACCTGCTCATTGCAGATGTTACTGGTCTCGCTTTATAGACCATGTGAAAAAGGTATAAAAGCTTCTTTAGGCACCTACTGGGTAAAGAAGCTGGCCCAAATCCTCAGCTAGTGCAACTCAGTGCAGCTCCACTGAAATCCATAAAGATTGATCGACTGGCTGTGTCGGAGGATCTGCACTGCTTGCCTTCACTGAAATTCTAACAGGGCACTGCACAGGGGCTTTTGCTCTGGGGCAGGACAGCTGAGTGGTTCAAGAGTGGTGAATCTTGATTTGGAGAGAGACCACTAAGCAGTTTGTCCTAGTCAGCAATTCCAGACCAACATTAGCATAAAAGTCAGGATTAGGGAAGGAATATGTCATAGTAAAATCTGTGCTGGCTGAGAGACTCCCAAGATGGGATTTAGATCTGCAGGGTGAGGAAGGAGCCCTGAGGGGCAGAGGGAAGGATGAAGGCTTTCAGGTTCAGTATTTGGAGGGAGGCTGAGACACACAAGATTTTGTTTAAAATTATATCCATATCACCAAAGACAATGCAGCAACTTGCAAGTTTGTCCCTGCATCTCTCTTCCCCGTTGATATGGGATGGGTTGAAGGCAGAGCTCTGATTCTGGTTCATAAGTCTTGATTCGGGCACTGGTTTCCTACCTCCCATAGTCCTGAAAGGAGGAACTCAGCACCTGACTTTGCACAAACCCAGACAGCCTTGCTGATGTCGGCACCATTTCAGGGAGTGTGTTTGAAGAAGGAGACTCACCTCTGCACTGACACTCCTGATGATGAATAGGCCTTGCTAAACATGTGCCTTGTGCATGGAAATTATATTTGGTGCAGGGAAAGCATCCATTTATCCTGTTTCCTCAGTGAATGTGTACAGGGAAGTAGGAGGGCACTGTAAGAAGTGCAGACTGTGCCAGCTGATAGCTGTTGGCTTGTAATCTGTGCTCCCATGTGGACATGACTGTAAAGACTTGAATTTGGCACATGCGTAATCTGGGAATTGTCTGAATAGGAGGAAGTTGTTCGCAGGATTTCTTGAAGTTGGAATAATTAGAAATCTGGCTTTAGAAAGATAGCAACTTTAATCTGGTGACTTACAAATGATGGAGTCCTTGGCAATCTAAACTCCATAGAGTAATTATCTTTAGCAGCTGACTAATCCATGAACTGAAAAAGAAACCCCTGGCTTTAGTTGTGGGCAAAACATTAGTATTCCAAACTCTATTGCATTACATTGGTGAGTTTAGCTCAAGCACACAGAGAGCAAATGAAACCTTCTGGTTTTTTACCATGACTGGAAGGGTAGATCTTTCCCAGGTGATACCTATAGAAAAAGTTCTGACTCCATTGCTGTAAGTCATAAAATACTAAATTATTTTGTGGTCTAACCTGAACTGTGTTCAGTAATGGAATTCTGTTCACCTTCTCCTCTGGCATCTGAGACATGTCTTCATTAGGTGATTTGAAAGGCAAACCATTGACATTGGATCCTGTAGACTCAAATCCATGGCAGTACATACCACCTCATAAGCATTGCAAGTCACAGCTGGATGGTTAAGGGGTTATCTTGAATGCATGTGTGTATATCCCTGAAAATCTGTCTGGCTTCATCATGGAGTTGCAATCTTTACTCACATCCCGTTTTCGTAGGGGTTACTGTATTGAACCACGTCAAAATTTCATCTTTTGGCAACCTGTTTCTGTCATAAGTAGGTGGCTAAGAGTCCTTAGCTGCTGCTTTTGTTACCTGTTATCTATATATTTTTGCAAAAAATGAGTTATCAAATCCTGTGTTTAGCATTAAAAGTAGGCTCAGAAAATGAAGGTAGTGTTACTCCTCAAAACCCCATGGTGATTGTGCAGCTGTTACTCATTCTGTGCTTTTTGGAAAGGTGTATCTGCAGGAATTACCCTTCCTGTCTTTTATCATGGTTTTTACTGTTTTCCCTTTGAATCCAGTGTGTGTGTTCTGTCTACACTTGCACACAGCCATGGAGGGATCTGTTTCAATGTGGTATGGGAGTTGTCTTCTCCATATAAGAAATAAATATATTTTCCCCCCATGTTTACTCATTTCACACATACTGCCATTTTGCTATTCCATGTTCTATTTCATTTCCCTCCAGATCCTGGCAATAATTGATTTGTGAATTTTTTCTCATTTGTTCTCTTCTTCAGACACAGTAATTTTTCCTTGTTCCAGGATCTATATTATTGATCTTGTGTGGTTTGCTTCACTATAGCAAATATTTCTATCCCTATTCCAATTGGATTGACTTCGGTTTGTCAGCCAATTTGAGAGCTGGCGAGCTCCTAAGTGACTCCTGTTGTCTGTGTAATACAGTGCAAAGCAAGATTCAGCTGCAGTGTTTCTGAAGGAGGATGTTTATTATAGCTAGTTGGTGCTCAGAGGATCTTGTGCTACTCTGAATTTCTAGCCCTCAGGCAAATTAAATTGTTGACTGTTGTCAGTGCCCCACAGTTTCCTTTGGCTGGGATGGGTCCTGGTGACTGTTTAAGTTACACAACCTGCCTTGTGTCAGAGCAAGAGCTTACCCAGAAACCCAGGAAAAACTTCATGATGTTAACTATACAAAAGCAGTATAAAATCTTTGCATAAGACCCATTTGTTCCAATAAAAGATTTTCTATACAAAATCTGTCCTTTTCTATTAAAAATAAAAATCCTACTCCCCTTGATGGCAGCTGTAGTGATGATGGTGTGGTTGGTCCCTTGCTGGGTCAGCCACCATTGCATAGCAGGAACAGGACAAAGCACTGAGAACAGCATTGAGGTTATGACAGGACACTGAATGGCTGTTTCTTCAACTTCTGCTCCTAAGCTGCTCTTTTGGGGTTTACACCCTAAACTTCACACTCTTAGTTTAACTAAAGGGCATGTTCCCCTTACAGACTGGAAAAACTGTCTTTGTTTCCCCATCCTGAAGGTTCTGCTAAGGGAAACTGCATCCCATCAACAACATCTCCAAAAAGTTGCAACGAGGGTCCATTGAACTTGTCTGTGTGAGGTTTTTTCAAGGAGAAGCATGAAGATCAAAGTCTGCGAAAACCATTTGATCTTCCAGCTGTAAACAACTACTAAAAGAGAACATATGCAATATTTAATTACCCTCCATTGAAGTGCTTGTATCCAAACTCTGACAGCTAGTTGAGTTTCTTTTCCCTTTGTTTGAAGCAACAGGGGACAGGCACTGTGAGAAAAGATGAGTGAAGAAGGTAGAAGAATTGAACAAATTTTGGTCCTTGACCCCTTCTTATGTCCTGCTGGAGCTACTCAAATGCAGCTGGTATGTTGGTCTTACTTTGGGAATGTTCCCAGAGGTGCTTGCTCTTCCATTCCTGAACTCACTGGCTCTTCATGAAAATGTCATTCAGAAAGGTCTTGTCTATGAGTCTTTACTCTCAGAAGTTTTTTTTATATGTATCCTCCCAACAGTAAAACTGACAGATGGCTAAATCTGAATAGAGGTTCACAATTTTATAGCTAATTACCAAAATACACCTTGCTTTGCTTCCCTCCCTCATTTCACCTGTGCTTATCAAATACTTGAACAAGATGAAGTGGTGACCTAATCACACCAGAACTGTGGAATTTAGTGCAGATGGAGTCAGGCTGGTCTAGTAGAGTGTTTGTGTGCTGATGCACATTGATTCCTGACTCTAATGGAATTATCTGTATTCTGAAGTTCATGTCTGCTTTTACATGTTAGAGCAGCACCCAGGTGGCAAAATTCACTATAAGGCAGTGGATTTCCTAGTCAGTTGTGTGAATTATTGAGTCATTACTATAATGAGAAGTAATTATCTGTTACCTTGGAAGATTGATTCACTGGATAACTGATCAGTCTGGAATATTTCTAATGGCTAGGAGCATTACAGAAAAATAGGTAAGCAGGTAAAGATCCAACACAACCAGTGTCCTCTTATCATGAAGAGACCTGCTGGATTATTCACAGGGTTTGTATCAACCAAATTTACAAGATTTAAGATTTTGACAAATTCTGCCTCAGTGTTTGATACTCTTGAGAAGTGATAGTAAGTAGCTGGGTTAAATTACATCCCAGGAAACCTACACTTTTACTTCATTCCCCCCTCTCCAAAGCTTCCTAGGTATGATTTTGTTCCAAAACAATGATGCATAGCCATGAAATGGCTTTGCCCTTTATCACTCCAGCATAGGAGAAGATAAACCAACCAGACCTGTTTATTCGTTTTGGAGGAAAAACAAAATTAAAAGGCTTCTGTGTATTGTGGTAATGTAATTCCTAATCAATGGCAGTGGGTTTAACAGAGATTTATGGGTTTTTAATTTGTAAGATTAATGGCTACATACATTGATTCTGTCAAAATGACAGTACCATGGTCACGTACTTCATGGAACAGATAGCGACCTCCTGCCAGACACGTCCTTAAGGAAATGCAATTATTGCTGCCCATTTTACAGTGCTTAACTTTTTTCTCTCAGTAAGTGACAACAGAAAGGGTTTTGAGCATAAATTAATCTTTCTAGATGAACTGTTAACCCTTCGTGCCTAGCAGCTAGTTTCATTAACTCAATGCCTGCATACTGTTTGCTGGGGTGGCCCTGGCAAATGAAATAAAGCAGTGCCAGAAGTACCATCTGGAGGCTCTCTGGAGCACTCTGCTCCAGCAGCCACGTGGAGGATCAGGTCTGCAGTGTGACTGTCTCACGCTGGACTTCACAGGGCAATTGGCAATAGGACTTTTCCAAATGTATATGTATGTCCACAAAGCATAATGGTGAGCTCTGCATGTGCACCTTACTGTGGGCAGGAAGGAAATGCAGACGTGGGAGAATATCTGCTCCAGCTGTGTCTGTTCCCAGGACAGCAGAGTTATAATAATGTGTGGTTATGTGAGATTATGAGATTATCTGGTGGCCTGTGTCCCAAGAGCTGAGTGAGGTGCCAGGTGTGGGACATGGTCCAGGCTGAGAGCTGCCATCAGTGTCACTGCTCTGCTGCTGCTTGGCTGACATGCCCCATACCTGTACATCTCCCACCTTGTGCTGGGCTCCAGGACATGCCAGCACTGTCTCTTCTTGGGTTGGAACATTGATTTGTAATAAAATGTATATGAAATGTTATGAAGGAGAATAGACAAGTCTTAGTGGAGGCTTAGAAATTCAAACTGATGTCTTAAAGGTCAGCAGGAGGACCATCCAGTGCTAATCCCAGAGCACCTGGTCCCCACTGCTGGTGGGAACCACAGTGCTGTCCTCTTGTTTCTGAACTGGTCTGACCTTCTCATGTTCCTGCTTCTACTGTTATAACTCCTGAGTTTCTGAAGCTGCAAGTTCATCACTTTCTTTTTAGGCTATTTCTTTTTTGGGAATGATCAAGTAATTTCAGCAGGCATTAAAGTATTTCCAAGTAATAGCCTGGTAGTGGTTTCAGACAGGCAACAGAAATGTAATGAAAAGTAAGACTGTGTTTGTCCAAAAGAATTTCCAGCCTGTGTTGGTTGAATGCCTGTAGAAGTAATTTTTGAATACCTGTTAATGACCTGGTCTGTTGTGTGTTAGGGCCCTGTGCTCTGTAGCTGGCTGCTTGTTACAGAGCAGAAGATGGCAGTGTAACAAGGCCAGTGGGACCTAAATTGCTGACCTGGGTGTTGGGACACAGTCCCTGGAAATATTCACATTTCTTGCTTCTGAATCCCTAAACCATTCGAATAATTCTCAGTTTTTCCTCTACAATCAAGCTATGAAGTTAAGTGCCTTTGCCAGAGAAACTTGTCCAAGGGGCAAGACATGGCACTGGCAGCATTTGGTGTTACTGATGGAGCCTCATTCAGCTTATTACAGCTCTGGCTTTAGCACAGCTGTCCCTGCATACAGAGTGTACATTGTGGTTCCCTGAGGGAGGCAGGGAAATCATGCATTGGCTTTAAAGGGGCTCTTTAATATGGGGTCCTCTATGTGCAGCCATCTGTCCAGCAGGTTTCTGCTTCAGTGCAGTTCTCGAAGTGAAGTATTTATAAAATAAAAAACCTCAGGTAATGCACCTGAGGAGTATCCCCACATCCTGGAGAGCAGCTTTCCATCCTAATCTCAGGTCTTGAAGCAAATCTCCGTACCTGCTGAGAGGCCAGCCTGGCCAGCCAAACCTTAATAGTGTGCCCAGTTCATTATAAACTGTATTCACAAAGCATTCATATGCCTGAAGGTATCAGCATGTCCCTTGCCTGACTCTGCACTAGCTCAGCCTTCAGCAATTTGTTTATTTGCGTCAAGGAGAGGTTTGTTTTAGGGACTGTAAAACAGAGATGTCTCGATGAGGACAATGTGGGTAAAAGGCTAATCCAGATGATAAATTTCTGAAATATCATTTATTCTGATCATCAAGTGCTTTGCTGGGAGCTCACCGGACATGAGCAGCTCACATTTCCAAGCCCCTGTGAGTATGAGCTGTGTCACAGACTTCATCAATGAGCGTTGTCTGGCCAGTGGGAGTGTGCTAGTGCTGCCTGAGGGGCTGGGGCTTTGCAGGTGCAGGAAATGGCTTTTCCAGGCAGTGAGGTTGGGGTGGTGGCACCCACACCTATCAGGAGGATGGTATATACTAGTCTGAGAACCTGCAGCAATATTCATTTCTCCACCTGCTTCCCCATAATGTGAGAGCTGTGCTGGAGGCTGCCAAGCCCTGATGGCCCATAAGAGTCATATGGAGTCAGTTGAGCTGTTTGCTACAAAGTGCTGGTGTGGCTCCGAGTGAGGGTGAGAGCACTGGGTGTACAAACTGGCACTGAAGGACAAGGTCAGAACACCTGTAAGAATGCAAAAGCTGGATTTTTCCTACCTAATACCTACTGCCATAAAGTATTGATTAATAAGAAAGGGGCCTGTGTTCCTCTTCGTGATCCAGAAAAATAGGTGGGGAGGGAACATGCTGTGGTCCCAGTCTGGCTGAGGGTAATTGTGTGGCTCATGACCAGGGAAGGATGTCCGGTGGCCTGAGGAGGAGAAATGATGGCCTGGAGGCAGGAGAACTATACTGTGAAAACTAGACATGCACTGAGCTTTGTCTTTTAGAAAACTAAACGGAGGAAAGTATAGCAAAGTCTTTAACTGAGAATGTGATCGTTTGTTTTCCAGAAAATCACTAAAAAATGTGTGCAAAGTTGATTATAAATGCTCAGTCTCCTATCAACATGTGAGGATGAGTTTTGTTGAGTCCATCAAGTAGTCAATACTTTCATCTCCTGGAACACTTAAACCTTTTAAACCTGGTTCCAAAGCTATGTGGAGCTTCACTCAGCTCTACTGGAGTTCATCCACAGCTCTGATGGGAGAAGAGCCCTGCAATTTCATAGTGTTTGGGAACCTGATCCTGGGTCTCTGCAGGTGAGTCCTGCATTGCTGAAGGGGACACAGTGGGAATGCTGGTGGTCAGTGTGTTCTGCCATCTAGGCCTCTCTCACCCTGATACCAATCAAATACCTCTCTAAGAGGGCAAGGCTAGGGATGACTCACTGCAGAGAAAAATGACTTATCGTCATACATCTTCCCAAGATTTTAACAGACCAGGGAAAGATGATGACAAACTTAGCTGTTAAAAATCCCAGAGACATGTATATTTCTCCTTTGCTACTTTTATGCTCTTCTCTCAAGATGATGAGCTGCACAGGCAGCTCCCTCTGCTCTGAGCGACAGGCAAGGGAGGCTGTGCTGCAGGGCAGTGCCACCTGTGACCAAAGTCTTGCCACTCAAAACCAGTATAACTTCTAAGCAGCACTTTGTAGTGATTCTGTAGTGTCCTAACCTTTGTCTTTGTGCCTCCTGGATTCCCCCCTCCAGAGACCCACTGATGCTCTTGAGATTGTGATTTCTTTTATTTACACTGATGTACTCCTGTATTTGGTGACTACCTTAGCAGAATGGCCACTGCCCCTGCCTTTGTGGATTCCCCTGTGCTGCTCTTCTGTTTTCCCCACTTTGGTAATTCCTAGTAGTTTAATTAAACTGCAAATTTCCTTACTTTCCTCTATTCATTCTCCTATCTGAATCAGTGGTGCAGTAGCTCACACAGAGTGTGGTGGCTTTGCATGTTAAGCAGGTCTCTCCAGCTCGTCTGCAGATGTGTAGCCTTATCTTCACCCCGCGAGCGCCGCTGTCCTCAGCGCTCACACACCCCCAGTGCTGTTCCCTCCTCGCTGTGCACCGGTTGTGGCTGCGATGCTGAATTGTCGGGCAGGAGCGTCCCCGTATGCAGCTGCTGAGCTTTAGTGCTGTTGATTGCTGGAGTTTACACACAGGCACTCCTGGAAAGGGTCACACCAGTGCAAGATCGGCCTAAATGAAAAGTGGTTTGTTATGCATGTGGCTCTTCCTGCAGGCTGCTGATTAAACAGCCAGCTGTGGCCAGATGTCTGCCAGAGATGCTCCGGGATGGACATAGCTTTAAAAGATGGTTTGGATGACTTGCAGTTCTGCCCGTTTGTTGGCTCAGCCAGACTGGTGGTACTTTTTGTCACAGTTTGCCCCCTCAGTTCATGAGCGACTGCTCATTGTGGTCGCTGCTGGTGTGTGGAACCATCAGAGAGGGAGGACTCAACTCTGCTTCACTTGAAGCTGTGCTGGCACTGAAGGGGACTCTTATTTAAACACTTTTATCTATCTTTTATAACTTTAATCACTTGGTTCTCTTTACTTTGTACTTTTCTAACCTGAGCCAGCTGTAATCTATAAAGCAGTTTTCAGCTAAGCTTTCTGTATGCAACATGTATTAATACCAGTGACAAATAACAACAGATGCTGTTTTAAAGTGACTGTTTGATCAGGTTGGGAATATGTAGATAGTGTGATTCACTTGACATCTACAATTTAAAATCAAAATAGGAACATCTTCTGGTCTCTGTTTCAGTACCGTTGGGCTCTTTATAGTGCTCTCTGGTTTAGCAACAAGGGGTAGCTTGTAGCAGCATCTCCCCAGACTTCCCTGTTTTCCCTGATGTGAAAATGTGTCGTAGCAAACTCGTGCAGAGTCCCTGCCAGGTGGTGGCCAGATAAGGGGACACAGTGTGGACAAGCCCTGCCTGTCTGCAAGTGGGGAACAGGCTGAGAAGGGAAAGGAGGTGTGAGCAGAGGGTGGTGGGCAGTGCAAGTGAGGGGAAGAGGAGAACTGGAGGGCAGGTGGCCTTGTCTGAGCCCAGAGCAGGGCTGGCAGCTCAGAGAGAGCAGAAGCTGCTGGAGGAGCTGGGGCATGTTGCACCTGATGGTTGAACATGACCAACGTGAACTTCTTGTCTTAAACACAAGCAAAGGAAATTATCTAACATCATCTGTCCTGCTGGGGATGCAGAGTGTGACACACAAGGTTAGGTTGAGCTAAAAGAGGAGGCAATACAAATGATTCCTCTGCTCCTATGTTACTGGGCAGTTATCCCTTCCTTTAAACTGCCTGCAGTTCAATTAGGTAGCTTTTTCTGAAACTCTTAAGTAGATAAAAGAAAGAAAAAGGAGGAAAAACTCGATGTGTGTTCTTTTTTTTCTTCTTTACAGGACATGGGAAAAAGGGGAGTCCTATTAAAAAAAAACACAGAAGAAAATCAGGGAAAGGAATATCTGCTAAAGGCCTTTTAAATTGATGTTTGCTAAAATGCACAATTTCATCTGGCTGCAGCCCTGTGTGGTTTTGGTGTCATATGTGGTCCTAAGTACCCCAATACTCAAGATGTGTGCTAGTCAGAGGCTGATGGATTTCCTCCAATATCTCAGATTGGGACTACTTTTTCCACTTTTTTCATCCCAGAAATGTAGCAATACTGAAGGTCTGTACCTGCAGGACAGAAACCTTTGAGAGCTCAATCCAGCAGAATCAGTTAGATTTACAAAGATGACTGTGACAAATGACTGGGAAGGTACTGCTGGAAGCCACCACCAGTCACCAGGCTCACAGTGATATTTAATTCACAAGGCTGAATGCCTCTAATCATGTTGTTGGAAAGTCTGGCTGTGCTGAGGCTGGGCTGCAAACTTCATTACAAAATCTAGAAGGGAAAAGTGGTGACTCATTTGAATTCTGTACCATTCTCTAAGCCCTTTCCCAAGTGGGCAGGGTGGCTGGTGGAGGCAGAGCTCATTGCCCTCAATCATATGGTGGAGGCAAGGACTCAGGGCCATAGCAAGTGTCACTCCTGCAGTGCTTTGGGCACTTCCGGTGACTGAGATGAATTTCCCTCTGCTGGTCAGGATGAGTGGCTGATGGGGAGCTGCCTACACAACAGGCATCTCCATCTCTTGAGGTGAATCCCACCTGGGAGGCAGATGTGTGGGGATGGCAAGGGGACTGGGCACTTCTCCTGTGGCTGTGCTGCCTCACTGTGCTGTGACACTGCAAGGGTGGGAGCCACTGATATTTTAAACCACCAGGAGCTCCTCCTATGACTAACCCTTTGCTGCTTTTTGTTTGGGGATGTGAAGGCTCCTGTTCATCTGCAGGGCTGTGCCCTGGGTGTCACTGCCCCATTAGGAGTCAGGCCCTGGCAGCAGAACCCTTCTTAAAGTGTCTTTCTCCTTGCCATGACAAGGACATCACCACAGGGTGCCTATCTCTGTTCTGTGTTATTTATTGCCTTTCCCATGCCCCTTGTCCAAGGCTAACCTGTACCTGATGGACCTCCTGGAGCACTGGGCTCTGCCTGGACACCACATGTGCCTGCACAGTCCTGAGGCCAGGGGCTGTTTCTTCATGCTGCTGTACAGCACCAGCCAGTGCTGAGCCATGCTCCGCTGAAGGTCTTCAGTACATTCTGTTACAGCAAATTTATCTTATGACTGTAATATTCAATATCATACTTTTCCTGTGGTTCATTTTGTCCACTTAGTCTGCTGGAAGAAGGTGCAGAGTGAGAAACAGGTGGAGCAGCATTTCTCACCCATTGGTAAGGCAGGAAAATGTGAGTCTTTAGTATTTTTTTTTTACACAGTTTTGTAATTGTAATAAATATTTGTGTCTTTGGTCCACTGTAGAAAACTAATAGTAAATTCATTTTTAATGACTATTTATTACAAAAGGCTGGAGCCTTTCAACCCCCTTGTTGTGTCTGGAAACTCCTAGGAATTAATTGTGTGCTGTCAGAAAAGCAGATCCCACAAATCCAGCCCCAGCCTGCTGAGAGTCGGATTATTATTTACTAGTGCAGGACTATATGGGTCTGCTTTTTATTCTACTCTTCTTGGTGGGTTTAAAGAGGTTTTTAAAGAACTGAAAGCTGGGGCAGAAATCAGTGGGTGTTCAATGGGGAGTGCCTTAGAGTGGTCCCATCTGCAGCATCCACTGAGAGAGCTGCCGAGAGAATTGTGGCTGCAGGCAGGAATCACTGAGTGGCTGCTGGTTCTCATGGTTCTCATGCTGTCCCTCACAGCAGCCCTGGTGGGCTGAATGGGCTCTGGGGACACCTCGCTGTCCTTTGAGCTGAGTGTTCTGCCACCTGCCTCAGCTCATAATTCTGTTCATGAACCCACCAAGCTCCATTTCAAATAGTGAGGCTGCCAGGAAGGCTTTTGCTTTGGTAATTAGCCTGTTTTCTAACTTCCAGAACAGATTTACCTGAGGAAAATTCATAACCACTTATTGTTGTTCCAGCTGTTACATCAAGTTCTTCTGCACTGCTATTTATCCCTTTATACACATATGCATATAGCACATGAAGTCTTATAAAATGCAGTTAATACTAAGCTGTATCTTTAGAAGTGTCTGTGATTACATTCTGGGATTTTTCTCAGCTGCTTTCTGTTGGTGACTCATTGTCATTCATGCCCAGCTGGCACAACTGGGTTCTTGGTTGTTTCTGACTGCTGAGGTTTTATAGCAAATGTATTGTTACAGGCAGACAACTGGAGAACCTTGTGTTTATTACCATTGAATTCATCCCATTTTTATCACTGCCATCTTCAAGGTCATCTGTTTTTTACATGAAATACCTGCCCTTCAGTCCTCTGCTGGCAGTGTAATTCTTTTTTTATAATCTGTACACCTCACCAGTATTTCTCATGCTGTAACTGTTAATGCAAGTATCTTGCATAAACAGGCAGATCCCAGGCTCTTTCCTTAGGGAAGAACTCTGATAAGCTCCATCAAATCTGACACTGACCCCTTCTGCAGTGCCCCTGGGCCTGGGCATCCCATCACTTGCAGTGACTGGGGGCACCACCCTGGTTCTCTGGTGTCACACCTCCTTTGGACAGGTGTCAGCATTCTCAGGTCCAGTTTTCCACTGATATTAGAAATTGGGATTCATTTACTTTAACAGCTAAACTTAACTTAGAGCAGTTGGGACTCTGGTTCAAAATGAAGAATTGTGCCAGTACTAGTTTATACAATTTACATTTCAGGTATTTTTTTCAGGAAATGAAGACCCATAATCTAAGCCCATGTTTTATTCAGTAATGGTTGCCAAGGGTTGGTCTTATTTGTAGTATATATCCTAAAGATTCCATAAATCACACAATAGCTACAAACACAGTAGTAAGTTATGCACCATCTCATAATTTATTATAATACAAACAAGTTTGTCAAACACAAGATATTGTCTACTTATGAAAATATCAATATTCACAATTTAAATAGGTGATAGATCCCATAATTTTATATACCAGCAACATATCTAAAAAGTATTTTGTTCCTAGCTGTGGTTTTCAAGGATGTATATCTATAAGTAATTGTAAAACTGTCCATTCACAGCTTATTTTTTCTAATTGTAGACATTTGAAATATAAATTAGAGTACTAAAGACCATCTCCACAACAAAGATGGTTTTGTCTCCAGGATTCTTTTTGCCTAAATAATGACACTACATGTGCTTGGTTAAGTTTTTACTATTGGCAAATTAGGAGGTACAAATAATACAGCAAGACATTGGCTAGTTAGCAACAGTCATTGCAAGATGCTTCACACAACCAAAAATAAGGCAAGTATTATCAACAGCAGCTCCCATATGGCAGACTAAAAAGTCAAGGCTTTATTATCCAAACTTGACTCTAAGAAGGCTTTGAATATCTGTTAACAAGATACAGCTTGATCCAAAGCCCTCGTAATATGATGGGGATTGGAAAAACCAACCACAAACCCCACCAGCAACCTTCCCTTTGACTTCAAAGGGCTTTGGAAGTAAGCTTTTAAAGCCCTGAATTACCAGAAGTGAAATGACCAATTCACTGTACATGAAAATTGCAGGGATTGGGAGTTTTTCCAAATAAGTTACAAGAATTTAATGGTTATTTTTCATGGGAAAATAAAATACGCAGAAAGAGTTTTGTTTTTAAATATGGTAATTTACAAAAATACATTATCAGGACAGAAAAAATTAGATGACACTGATAGTTTGCAGGATAAACATTATGTTACAAAAATTAATAAACCACAGCATGTGAATGGCAGCATATGCCATGCACTTAATTGAAATTTTTTAATAAATAAGAGCCCTAAACATTCACTATTTTCTTTAAGGTTATTATTATATTAAGTAGAATAGTGAACTTCTTGTATAAATAAGTGTTTTTTTCAATAGATACATTCTCAGAAATGAACCACTTATCTATATAGATATTGCACTTCAGACTCATTCACATGTAACTCAGACAAGCATTCCTCATAACAAATGTAGAATAAAAATAAGTTATAAATACAGTGTTTTCCAAAATGAGACATACAGTACCTTTTCCATAAGATAACTTTGGTTACTATCAACTGACAGAGACCAGAGAGAGGTTTCCGAGAGGAGGGCAGAAGGGATGGCCACAAAACTGAACTTCTGTAAAACACTGGTAAAAGGAGCAATAATTTTAACTTTTCCATGAAAGATTCAGAAGGGCTGAGCGTCCCTTTTGCACGTTATTATTGCAAGGGTGAGGCTTTGAGATCACAGGGACAAAGACCCGACAGACTGAGAGGCTCTTCATTTTCCTTTGGGGACATGCAGGTGGTTACCATGGGTGATGGTGGAAGGGGTCAGCTTTTGCCCTCATCCCCCCACTGCCCCAGAGGTGCCCCTCTCCTTGCTCTGACCTGCACGGTCACTGGGGTGCCTGAGCACCCTGCGGGTGAGTGCAGAGCAGCTCTCCCAACTGCTCTGTCCCTGGGACAGGACTGGGGGGGGTGTGCTCCCCAAGGCCCTGGCCATCCCATCTCTGTGCTCTGGACTGACCCGAGGAGCCTTGATCTCTCCCGAGAACACCCCTCCAGGCCTTTACCTGGGGACACTGTTTTCACACCTTGTGCCTTCTGCTGCCAGTCCCTTCTGGGGAAGGCGTGCTGGGGTTGGTGGGTTTGGCTCTTGGAGGATGCCAGTACGAGGTGTTGTGCAAACACACCCTTTGTGGCAGAAAGGAACTGGCTGTTGTCTTCAGCTGGACTTTTGTAGATTTGGCATTTCTTAGGGGAAATGCATCAAAGCAGAGCCAACCATGGATCTTAGAGAGATACTTTCAGCCATCAGATCCCACCGTAGCAGGATTGGATCCCTTCTCAGAGGGCCTCTCTGTGTTAGTCTCTGATGCACCATGAGCTCCCTGCTGGCATTGGAGATGGCCACAGGCACAAATGCAGTGCTAGCACCAAGGTACTACTTATCTGCAGGTACTGAGGAGCTGCTGTGTCCACTGACCACATTGTGCTTGTGTTCATCATGTACCTTCACTGCTCTCACGTCAGTGAGGCTGCATTAAGTGCCTAATATAGAATAAAAAGGTTGCAGTATGTGACTCCAAGAGACCACATGCAAAGATCTGAAAGGGAAAGAAATTAAAAGAAGTGCATTTTCAGAGTTCCTGTAAATCTCTCCTTATTTTGTACACTCAGCATTGATGGAATGCTGTTTTATGAGTGTGAAGGAGAAGGAGCTAACCTACTTCCAATAAGTGAAATACTTAGATCAGCTTAGACTAAGGCTTTTACATTTTTAGTGCTGTTGGATATTCAATTAATGTCTTTCACATTTTTTTTAACAATTAAATGGCAAATCTGCAATAGGATGGCATTTATCAGGGGAAAATCTTAGGTTGAGTTTTTTATAATATGTGAATCCCTAAAGGCCTGAGCATGGGGGATAACTGAGAATCTGTATAGATTGAGAAGGAACTTGAAGGCTCTGGTCACTCCAAATCTCACAGGAGCAGCTGTGGTGGGAGCTCAGCATCAGGCAGGACTTGGTTTCATACTTGAAAGTCCTTAGACACCATAACTGAAATAGTTGGGAAAAGATGCTGCTTTTGTTCTTGGCTCTATAAACATCCCTCCCTCCCTCGAGCTCCCCTGTCTCAGTCACATTCTTAAGTAACAACCTAAAACACATGAATATTGGCAGCTTGCAGGATTGCTTCCTGTGCCAAAGCTGCAACAGGTACTGTATCCGTCCTTGAGCCTTGTTCAAATGAGCCAAAAAAGGGCTTGTCACCATCTGTGTCTCACAGGCTGCCTCCTGCAACGAGGTCTTGACAGCAAAACTGTGTGTGGTGGCATTTCATGTCAGATTCAACGCGTAATTTTTGGCAAGTGCACACATCCGAAATGGCACCTTCCACAGTACACAAAAGCATCCATTTACTTTGTTGACAAAGTCGACTGCATGGTCAAGTAAGGTTTTGTTGTTGTGTTTTAAAAGGTTAAACACTGCTGTGGCTTCTCCCCTCCAATGACTTTGGACTGCACTGGTGCTGGGATGCAAAACATTTGAGTGCTACTGAACACTAAGACTTGAACTCTGAAGCATATTCAAAATGCTATATAAGAGATGGAGGCGTTTGCCTTCTCACTTTTCCTTCTAAAATCAAGCACTCCTGTTCCTTCCCGATAGTCTGATCTGCCCTTTGTCTCCCAGGGAAATGAAATCAAATGACCACTCTTCAAATCAGCCATTTCAGCAAATTACATCCTGAAGATGTAACCACTTGAAAAGAACTTGCACCCAGAAACTCCAGCTCTTACCCTTTTCATGGTGATATTTTTATAGGCTTTCCATTCTTATCATACTGGTAAACAAGCATTTTGATGCAGTGAGAGTTGGCTGGGGAAATCCAAGGGCTGCTTGTTATGGAAAAGTTATGGTTTGTATAGAATTGCACAGGTTGCTTCTGACACTTAAAGAAGGCTTTCAAAGTGGCAGCTGCCATTGTGCGAAATCTTTTGCTAATAAAACAGTAGAGGAAGAAGTTAATTGCAGTGTTCAGCAGTGCAAGCATATTGGCGATGTCCGACACAATATGTACCACCCAGCTGTTGTTTATAGGCGAGACGTAGAGGTGATAAAGTATCATGATTATTCTTGGCGCCCAAAGTATGGCAAAAATAGAAGTTATAGTAAACAAAATGGCTGTTGTTTTTCCGGTGGAGTACCCTCGCAGCCGGAAATTGCTCTTTCGCCGCAGCTTGTACACAATGATGGAATTCAGGATGAAGAAGATGGAACAGGGCACTAAGTAAACAGTAAAGCAGTGGACCCAGACGAGGACGTGGTGCATTGATGTGCTTATGTAGTCTTCAATCCAAATATTGGGCCACCAGTAGTAGGGGATGCTGGTCAAAAAGCAGGTGATATAGACACTTACAATGACTTTTCGAGTACGAGCAGGGTAGGAGACTGTGTGATACTTCAGTGGGTGGCACACAGCTATGTACCTGTCGATGGTCAGTGGAACCGTAATCCAAATGGACGTGTGGATGGAGGAAAATTCCAAGACCTCAATTATTTTGTCCAGTACCTGAGGCATCTGTTTGTTTAAGATGAAATCTTCCATAAGGAAGTCAACAAAAACGATGAAGAAGAGAACCAGGATGTCAGCAGCAGCCAGAGCTAGAAGATAGTTATAGGAGGACTTCTGCCTGCGAGCTACAAGCTGGGAGAGGATGATGACTGTCAAGATGTTTGCTGTGGAGAAAGAAACACAGAGTTAGGCTATTTTGATGTAACACCAGCTTTCCTAGGCACTTGTTTGCAGCTGTTCAAGCACTTGGCAACATGACCACCTTTATTAAAATTCAAGAAACCCAAAGTTGGGTCCCTCAGAGAAACTGTGGCATTGAGAGCAGTGTGTGGCCCTACTCTCAGGTGTGGAATACGCATCCTGAGCAGGGTGTGCTGGGACCCCTGCCTGTGCACACAGAGGCAGAGGAGCAGGAGAAAAAGGTTGATAGCTCGCATACCCACTCTATTTCTCCACTTGCTTTTTTTCACTTTTTTGTTTAACAAGGGATAAATGAGAAGGGTGAGGTGGCCTTTGGAAAGAGACACATTTTGTTCCTCGCCCCAGCTTGTGGTACCTGCCTGTTATAGTTTTGAACTCTCATCTAAAAAGAACAGAAATCAAAGCCACCTTGGATTAGGTAATTCTCTCTAGACTGAGTGGGATTCCAATGGAGAGAAGGGCTTCCAGGGAGACACACGTCCTCAGCTCCTCCTGAGATTCTTCTGTAATTCACTCATTCCTGTCTGACCTGCTTTCCTACAGTAGCCTTTGGGGAAGCATCTCCCTTCTCACCACTGAGACACAGCTCCAAAAGGCCTGCCTGCTCACCCAGAGCTGCTCTTTAGAAGTCCTTCAGCTGGGAGGCATTTTCCTCTGAAGTGATATAACTGAGCCTTAAAGGAAATCATGCTGGTCACATCAGGCATGATGGATGTTCTGATTCAGCATGAATGTAAACATCCCTGAATTTCCCAAAAAGCATCTGTTTGCAACTCTCTGGCCACACTACTGGCCCATCACCTAAACATACACCCAGATGTACTGCATGACAGTTAAATAATATTGTGATGGAGTTCTGGTGTCTTTCACTGTCCATTTGCCTCAGTTTTCTAAAGTTTTGGTTAAACTTAGATACTCTTTAGTGGCTTCTTGAACCAGTGCTACAAGGGTTCAGTCCTACAGACCCTGGCAAGGCAGAGCTCCCCATGAATATAAACAGCCCTTGCAATCCTTGAGAGCTTTCCTGGTGAGCTAAGGTGTAGCCAAATTTAACAACTTGCTCTTGTTTACTAGAATTTACTGGGTAGTATTAAATTCGAAAAAAAAAAAAAATCTCTATTTTTCCTACTATCAGGATGGCTGGAATGAGACAGGCAAGACTGTTCCCATCAGAAGCTGGTATCACTTGGCTGGAATAATACCTGAAGTAGTGCTTAAAAATCAGAGATCTGGTTTACTGTACAAGAGGCTGCCAAATGTTTGTAGTTGATACTTTCTTAAGTGGTCCATAAATCACTTCTGTGCATTCAGTGCTTGAAACACTTCTGCCAGCTTTGATGGATTTCCCAAAACAAATCAACAATAATTGTAAGGATTCCTTTAAATCAGAGAGAAAGGAAGTTGCTGACATTAAGGTAATGATAGCTGAGGACACATGTCCTACAACTGAAAATGCTCATTTTTTAAAAAACTGTTTTACTTGGCACTGAAAAAAACTTCATCCTTCATAAATGCCTTCAAAGCCTTCTGTCTGGGAGCAGATTTCTGGCACCAAGGAAATGAACTGCAGCAGAGTGAATGATCTTGACTAACAGCCCTCACCTATTTTTGTATTAACTTAATGTATTAATTTTGTACCTTGGAACAAAACTAAACCAAACATGACAATCAACTGACGCCTTCCCTGTAAAAAACAAAGCAGCATGATTTTTCCAACAGTATTGTCTCCAATTGCCTTCAGGGGAATTTTCCTGATTCTGTCCTCCATTAACGTGAGTGCAGCTGCATTGATTTCAGCTCAGAGCAGACGTGGGAGACAAGAGGTGATACAGCCAGAACTGCTGTGTCATTTTTCACTTACTTATGAAATGCCTCTGTTGTGCCTGCTCTGATGAGCCCAAGAGGTGCAGTGAGTGATGTACTGTCAAGGAAATCCTCGAGCTGGAGTGTTTATCATGACTCCGCAGCCACTGCTGGTTTTGGCCAGACAGACTGACTGGCTCAGCTTCACAGATATTGGATGTGACCCATGGGGGGTGCATCTTCTCTTTAAATCCTCTGGATTTGACTCATTCCAGTGGCAGCAGCTGGTCCCTGCTGGTAACTCTGGCCCGACTGTCAGCGGCTCCTGCAGGGATGCTGAAGCCAGGCTGTGTCCAGGCACAGCAGCCCTGCTCCCAACACTTTCTACTAACCCCACTCAGTTCTGCTACAGGAGCAGATTTATGAGCAGTCCTTTACCCTCTGCCCCTGCCTCTCTCAGGATTTCCAGCCATGGCAGTAACAGCATGTGCTGAAATGCAAGTTATTCTTCTAAGGCCAGCAAGCCCTGCCTGGTGAGCTGGATTAGAAAATTGATCTGACCAAGTACATGCAAGCTCTATCCCATTTTTTTCTGCAAGGGTTACTGTATCTTGTATTGGAAATGCTTTCCCTGGGATCACATTAGAGCTTTTTCTGGCTGGATGATATGAAATACAGTAACAGCATTTACTTTGTGAAAACAGACATATACTGGGGCACAGCAGAAAGTTGCCAGCGTGACAGTGTCTTAGCACAGGGGCTGGGAGTGTTTTTCCTGCTGCATACTGTATAGGGAAAGTGTAAATGAGCTAGGAATGTCTCAGTCCTTCACCCATCTCCTAGCCAGTGTTGAATTGGTCCTTGGTGTGTCCTCAAACACTGCTTAAAGCTCAGGAAAATGGGAACATGGCTCTGTGTGAACAACTGTGTCCTTGTGCCAGTGTCTCAGAAAGTCCTGGGTGCCTATTCAGCATCCCACTCTCCTGTGGGCCAATATTACCTACTGTGGGTGAAACGTGATGGAAGAGTATTTGTGACCATATTTTAATCTTGCTCACCATAATTCTTGCACTAATATTGCAGCCTGTGATGGGGACTGTGACAGAGATGGTGATGATGGACATATAAAAATATCTGTCTCTCTATGTGGCTACAGCTGCTGGATAGGCCAGCACCCCTAAATTGTCCTTGATGGTACACTGCCCATTTCTTGCAGTGTTTTTTCTAGATACTAAGTGGTTAAGATAATTTGAATTTGAAAGAGATTGATCACTGTGCTGGGAGATGATTAGGGGATGACAGATGGGAATTTATGCCAGCGTCGCTTGCTGCAGTGCAGTATTCTGAATTTATAAATATCTGGTTGAGAACCAGGGCTTGATTAGGGACTAGCTGGCTGAAGCCTTGAGGTGCCATTGGTGGATGATTAGAAGCAACTGTAAGAAATGGAAGTCTCAATTCTTTCCCTTCAGGCCTGAGGATGCCTTTGAGACACAGCATCTGAGGGTCTCGGATACCCAAACACCTCTGGCCCACAGTGCTCAAAATACAGCAACCTTCTAACTCAGCCAGGCTTCAGCACAGGACACATCTGTCCTTTGACATCTCCTCTGACTTTATCAGCTTCTGAGTGCAAACTGTAGCACTGAAATTCATGCTACTGGAGGTCCTATGTGTCTGAGAGGGATCTCCCTTTAGGAGTAACTCTGGTTCCCTTGTGGATTTGGGTTTACTTCCATACCAAAGCCGTGCTGCCATGGCTGCAGAGCCCAGGCAATATCCTGTGCCTCCTCAAAGCAGTGCCTTTGACCTAAGGGCACAGTTTTTTCCCCAGCTTATTTCATGGATTACAGTCATCGCTCAAATAGTGTCAAAGGACAGCCTTTGCAGGGGATTTGAAGAGCTCCTTTCACTGACTATTGTCACTGCATGTGAGCTTAAGCAGGAGTGATTGTATCTGTGTAAAGAAGAAATAGGTGAATTTCTGGGCTTTGTTTGTGGTTTGGTTTTTATTTTTCTTTAAATTGAAAGCACTTTGCATGTCCACAGCAGCCTGTGCAGTGAAATAGCCATTACAACACAAGCAGCTGTGCCACTGCACTGTGGACAAGGCTGTGTGGTTCAGCAGTTCAGCATTATAAACTACTTAGATGAAGTAGCCGTGAGTGTCACCCCCTGAGCATGATAAACATCAGGTCATGGAATAGAATGGACACTTTTTACCCAATGCAGTTGTTGCTAGGATCCCCACAAATAATGGTGCAGTGTAGGACACATCTCTGCAGGCCTGGCATTAGTCACCTGACTGGCACAGAAAGACACTTACAAACTGGAAATCTTAAGGTGCTTTAGGAAATATGTTAGTAACACCTCTGTCTTAGATTTAGAAACTCTGCAAATGTAAGTACAATGTGCTAAAAATATACAGTGACAAAAAGGGATGTGTTGGCTTGATGGGAATAGACAATTTCCTCTAGACTAGGAGACAACATTCAAATGTAAACAGGTACCGTGTCCAGCAGCCAGATCTGACCACTGTTACTAACACAGAGGCTTGCCAGTGGTTACCAGACTGGAGATGGGGATGGCATTCAGCCCTTAGTTGTGTGGGAACTCTCTGGAGAAGCTGATGACAAGGGGTCATTTCTGATGAAGGTGCTATGTAACAGGAATTATTTAAAAAAAAAGCAAAAAATCCAAAATTGCTGTGGCAATGTAAATACTTATGTATTACTGGGGTCGGCTATAGCTGGTAATGTGGCCTTTTAAAATGACCTCTAGATGCTGTCTGCCCTTAAAAAAGATAGGGCAGGTCCATTCCAGCCAATATGGATCAAACTCAGCACAAGAGCAACGGGGACAGCCTCTCTGAACTGTGCCTCAATTTGTTCTTCTCTTTTATTATCGTACCCTGAGATCCTTCCCTAAACTGTTGTGAAGCGTAAAGAGATACTTTATAGAATATAATTAGTGCAATACAAGTTTTTGCTTCCCTGGGAGTTCCTGTGAGGATTGATTTTTGAAAATAAATGGATTTATTTGCTGTTCAATTGTCTGAGTGCTGTCGAACAGCACACGGGGAGGCAGCCCCGGGAGGGCAGAGCTGTCAGCCCCTTCTGCTGGTGCCTGCATCATCCCCCAGGGGAGGGAGAGGGATATAAGCAAAAAAAATGAGCATCATAAAATCTACAGCAGGCACAGATGCAGGACTGCTATGGAACAGGTTTCACTTCTTGCAGGAAGGCTCTTGTGTGGTTTGTGCTTAGAAATCCCATGTGAAGGGACAGACCACACCAGTTCTGAGGGTGAAGGAGAACCTGGAGGTAGAGAACAGCCAAGCTCCTGCCCAGGACAACCTTGAACTCCCTTTTATATGCAGTAGACTGGGTTAGTTACTGCCAGAGAAAACACAGCATGGCCTTGCACTTACCAGTCACAACTGAATGAACGAGTTAGTGCCAGAGGCCAGATTCTGACAAGGAAATCTGGCCTCTGGGGCCATTTTTCTCACTAACAGCATTTATTAGCTGACATGGCTCTGGGGAAGGATGCAGTGAATGAGGTACTCTGCTCTGCAGCTGGCATTAGCCATCAGTGGGTCATGGAGGCCAGAGAAAGATTTTAATCCAGCAAAAGCACTTCCTCACTGTTGGAGGTCATAGATGCAGTAATGGCATGGAGATGCCAATGGCTGGTATTCACTTTGAGCCTTGCCAGCCACCGAGGCTGGACTGCAATAGCTTGTCTGGCACAAAGGTGTAATTACACTGTGCTGCTTTTGGCTTTCCTACACCATTCGAATACGATCTTCCATAGTCTTTATAGAATGGGGCTATTTCTGCAGTATGAGAGCAACCCAGAAGGAACACTGGGCTAAGACATGGTGAGGTCTGGCTGGTGCTCACTGGTGCCACATGTGTGTAAATGTGACAGAGATCTGGTTCTCCTCTTGCCATCTTCACCCTCCTCGTCCGCCATTCCTGACCTGGGCCTGCAGTGCAGAAAGTCTCCGATGGCTCCCAGGCATTCCCTCCAGCCTCCCCAAAGCCTTTCTTAGAGGCACTCAAACAAGGATAAGAATGTCTGAAATGCACATCTCAAAATCCAGCCTCACGTTTTGCTACCAGAGCAGTAAAGTTTTCTAATGGAAATTGATGCTGGGAAGAGAAAAAGCAATCTGCAAAATAATGCAGAAATCATAAAAGAAATTTGGTTATTCATGCAACATATCTGGACAGACAGATTTTCAGGGCAGTTTGGGTGTCTCATTTGGCAGGTGTCTGTAGCTTCTAAATGTGGGCTGTCAGCACAGTATGAGAGGTCTGAAGCTGAGTAATTTGAGCTCAAGGGTGACAAAACCATTGTACCTTTTTGATACCAAACACCAAAGCACTGAGGGAGGTGCCAGAGGTGTTTCATGGGATGACTGGGATAGAGAGAGGATGTGATTTCATGAAGGCACTGGTATGAGTTCTTTACTGAACATGAATAATTAAGAAGATTTTACCTTTGATTGTGGTTTTGCTAAAATAAACCAGTCTTTATGTCTTCCTAAAGCATTAGCTAATGCAATAGAAGCTCATGCTTGCAAACCCCATGGCCAAGCTTTCCCAGAGACTATGCCAGTTTTACACAATATGCAGGAAATTACAGACTGTGTAAAACCATTGCAGTTTGGCTTTATTCCCCCAAGGAGAATATACTGCATCCACACTAGATATATCACTCTTTGGTGTGCTAGTCTGGACTTTGAAGAAAACACTCTTGGAGTGAACAAACATTTCAGAAATATCCTAGTCTGATGTAACTAACTGGCAGGTAATTTGTCTTGAAACCAGAAGCAACCTTTAGGTGCACCTGTCTGTGCAGCCAATGGTCCATATGATTGAAAAGATGGAGAAGTTAAATGAGTATACATTGCAGGGAGACTCTGTTTCAGGAGGTAGAAGGAAACAATTTCAGTGAAAAAGATGTTCAGTGTTTTAATAGGCAAGCTGCTCTCCTCTCCCATGGATAAAGGGATAGACTCTTTTTTTGTTATTTGTACTGCTAATTCTCGTCCTACTTGGCTGCCTCTACTTCATTCTCTCTTCAAAACCATACTGGTGTCCTGGGGGGCAACCCAAAACCATCTTGTCCCATCAGGTCACCCTGAGAATGGCACCAACAACACTCCAGACATTGGGGTTTAGGATCCTAATGTACATAACTGTATTCTGCAGAAGGAAAACTGATTTTTCTGTAAAGTCTCCTGTGCTCAAGGAGTTAATTTTGGCTTTGTTTCTTTTCTGGTGTCTCAAAGCGAATGGGAAAAGAGATCATAGTCTCAAAACACCACCTGTAACAGAAGGTGAAAGCTTTTGTGGACAGGGATTGCTTTGCACTTGGTGTGTGAAAGCAGAGAGGGCACCTCATCAGAACACCTCCGTGTTGTTTGTTTGCCTACAGCAGATTATTTGACTATGTGGATGAAGGTCTTCTCCTGCTGGTTTGTTTCTGCTGATTCACCCCCATTTTATGGAAGGGAGCAGAAAGAGGATGAGGGGAGAACTAAATAAAGAGGGTGGATGAAGAACAGCAGGATATTAGACTGCCTAGTGTTTGTGAATGTTTTAACTTCTTAACAACTGGGGGCTCAGCATTACCCACCTACCGTGAAAACTGGCTGTGCTCTCTCTTTTGTGTCGTTGTCATTTGAAGGAAAAATGTCCTCTGGAGTTTTTCCTTCCTGATCTATTTTAGCAGCCTGCCATGCAAGGTTGTGCACTTCATAGTCTACTGAGCCTCCCAAATATGGCACCTCATTATCATTACAGTCCTGACAGCCTTGTTTCATACTGATGTGGCTAAAGAAAACCAAAGTTAGCAGTTGTACTCTGTAGTGGTGTCCAGAAATGTGGAATCACCTTCTCCACAATCCATGCATGAGCATGGCTTCAGCCACATGCTGCCTTTCAGGCTGCAAGACTTTATGGCCACAGTCTCCAGATGTACTGACCAAACTAAATCACTGCCATCTGCACACCTTGCTGTCACCAGTTCTGTATGTGAACAGAATGGATTTATCCTTTTTCATAATGATTCTTCTTTCCTTATAGAACAAGCATTCAATTTACAATAGGAAATGATTCATTTTAAGCATGTTAGCAGTAGTTTTGTTCCCTTCTGTCCAGTAGTACTACTGTAAATGTGCTGTAGTGCCCTTCAGTTGCTCCAATAGCTGAGCTAAAGTTCTGGCAATTTATTTGTCCTCTTTTAAGTAGGATGCAATGTACTGGCCTTGTGTCCAATTCAGATTTTAAGTCAGAGAAAATATGGTCTCTGAATAAAAGGGTGGCTGAATCAGGTCTCAGGAGGGTTTGGTTCTTATTCATTGTGTGAACTCTACCTAATGAGAGACAGCTGAAGAGTGCTGTTTTCTCAAGGTCATAACTCTACATGTAACAATTCCTCCATTCGTATTTTCAGATCTTCCTTTAGCACTTCTATTGTTCAGGTGTGCTGTTATGAGAAAGGCTATTTATTCAGGTGTTGGAAATGCTCTCTAATCAGAAGCCTCTCCTGTGATTGCAGAAGAATACACTAGGCAGCAGATGGCAGGAATCCAAGACAAGTCAGACACTTCTATACTGCTGTGTGCTGTATGTACACCTACCTTCTCTCTGCTTTGGTATTTACTGGGTATTACATGCCACGTGAGTCACCGACAAACACTGCTACCTGTCCCCCCTTCCTGCTCGTGGTACTAACGGGGTCGCAGCTGTAAGCACAGAGGTGGCAACACTCTTCGGGTCTCGTTCCCCCATCTCGTGCTGAGGATCAGAAGGAACACAGCTGGGCTGTTACATGGTGCTGGTCTCTTAGATCATGGGTGCTCAGCCACCACAGTACCTGCTTGAGATGATGACCTTGGCATGCATGCCTCCCAGATAGCCTCCTTATTCCAAGATTTATACAAGGACAAGGCTCCAGAAGAACCAGTTCTCCACTGTTTTGGCTTGCCTGTGGCTATACTGCAGCTTGCATGAGCACAGTGCACCCGTGTGTCAATCCAACACCCTGGGAAGCACCTGGCTTGCTGTGCAAGGACAGCCAGTCATCTGTTAGCAAAAGGTCCATAATGTGTATCTCTCTCTTCACAGTGTGTTAAAACAGTTAGGCACCCCTGCTGATCTTACATATTCCTCCAGGTCAGAACTACAGCTTCTCTCCCTCCACGTGGAGCCCTCTGAATGCACTTCGTGCATGGCTGGGCTTTGAATGACCTGGGTTGTCCCCGTCTTCACAACACCTTGTTAAGCAGCTGGTCTGACATGAACACTACCTGTTTGTACCATCCAGCTGTGAGCACCCAGGTATGTCCGGATGGCTTCGCCAAGCCTGTGAAGTCCTGAAACTGTGTTTAGATCAGCGTGACTGGTTTTACACAAAAGCCTAAAGCACGAACCAAAGAAAGTTGTGGACCAGGCTCACAGAGTTTAGAGTGGCCCTGCCCTGGGGCATGCCCTGCTGGGGATGCTGTAAGGGTGCTGAGTGTGTGCCTGTGCTTTGTGTCACTGGGATGCGCTGACCCCCAGAAGCCAAGGCGCTTCCCAGGTAGGCAACTGACTGGAGAGCAAGGTGGAACCCTCTGCCTCTCACACTGTCAGGAGGAGATGAGCCCTGGGAACACTGATCAGGCCAGACTCTGGTCTAGGAAATGCTGCCACTCTGACTTTACAGGACCAATACAGGCTATTCCAAATGGAAAAGGTGGCTGCATGCAAGGCAAGTCTGTTGCTGCTGCACCTTCTAATGAAGCAGAAATTCAGGTCAAAGCCAGGTGTCTGCAGTGGGTGGTGTTGCTTCTGTGTCTGACCTCCCTGGTTGTGTTCGGTGGCCCTGTCACAGCAGGAGCAACTTGGTGCAGCTGCTTTGTGCAGCTCTCCCTGACAAAAGGAAGGACTGAGTGGTAACTGTTGCTCTTTGCTTTCTCTCTCACCTTTACGAGCACCCTCCTGGACTGAAATAGAGCAATTTATTCCCTCCCTCCCATCCAATTCCATCTCTTCTCTAGCATTTTCTCTCACTAAAGCAAGAAACACTTCCATTAAGACTTTCTGCAGTCTCTCTTTTGTCTCCCAATTAACTGCAGGTGCTTCAGAGGTTCTCCCTCACTGACCAAAAAGGGGAGTGTAGGGTTAGAAGAGCAGGGGCTGCAGAACAATTCCATACATGAGAAACCCTTCTGCTCCAAATGGGAAAATTACTTCCAGCGCCTCTGCTTTGCTCTGCTCCTAACCCTTGCACCAGCAGTTTCTCCTTGTTCCATGCAGCCTGCTCCTGAGGCACCCCACTCCTGGTAGCAGGACTGCACACTTGTGGGACATGTTTGTACATCTGCACTCAAAATAGGTTTTGAAAAACTGTCTCTGTCTTATCAGCTTCTGCTTAGAGGGAAAAGAAGCAGCCTCCTGCCCCAGCTGACAGATGGCACCATCACCCCTGGCAGAGCCAGAGCCACCTTGGTGCACAGTACCAGCCACATGGTCAGTGTGATCATTGGTGCCTCTGTGATTGCCTCTCTTTGCAGGGTGCAGCCTGGCCCTTGCCAGAGCTAATGCTGGAGCAGGGGCTGAAGGGAGCCCGCTCCATTCTCTCCCCTCTCTGCCTTTTACAGACTTTCTAGTGCCTGGTTGAAGAGAGAGCAAGAAGGAGCCAGTGCTGAGAACAGGATCTGCTGAGGTGCCTGGGTTATACACAGGTGGGAGGGAAAAGATGCTTCTGCTGCATGCACAGTCAGGCCTGGCATCGCTTGGCCTCAACGTGGAGTTGTTGAGTTAGTGAAATTTCCTTCAGACACTACAGCAGGAAAGGCAGAAACAGTTAACTGGTTTCTCCTCTCATCAGTCTTTCTCTGAGACTTGTGGCAAGGAGTTAACCATTTCCATTTCAGCAAAACACCACACCAGTGCTGCCTTGGAAGACAGATCCTCGACGCTGTTTCTCTTAAATTCTTCCCACCACACAAAGCTAATTAAGATCCCACATACTTCAGGGTTCTTTTTCAAACAGCCAATAAAGTCTGCTACCTTTACAATTTTCTAATGTTAGAAAACTGAAGAACAGCTTCAAATTTAAACATGAAAAGCTCTTTGTAACACTTCTCTCACCCTGTACCCCGTCCTCAATGAAGCTTGGCTGTGTCAGTGTTCCCCTAAACATATTCAGCTGGTTCTCATCTCTGTGCAGTCTCAGGGTAAGAATCATGAATTTCTCATGCACTCAGGATACTGTGCATTTACTCAGCATATTGTACATGTGCAGTGAGTTCAGGTGTTAGTGCCACTGCAATCCTCACATCATGTCCACTGAACACATCCATACCTGATGCAAGCCCACTGAACTCAGCAGTGTTGCACCCCCAAATGCTCTGGCTAGTTTTGCTGAGCACTGTCACAGGTGCCACTGCTCTGTTCAGCTGATGTCTGATCCCTTGAGAAATGTGTGTCACCATCACTAATTTGGACCATGTACCAACTTTAACCATGTTCTTAGAATGACAGCATTAGGTCTGTAATTACAATGCAGTGCCCTTAGGGAACTGGTGCAAGGATATGCAGAATGCTCATCAAATCATTTTTCTTGTCTGTGCACTTAAGACTTTCCCCTGTTTCAGAGACATACAAAGACAAGCTTAGCCACAGACTGCTTCATGACTTCTTCACTTGATTATCTTGAGAGGGTCTTGGTCATTTCCTAGGGGACTGGTATTAAAATCAGAGCTTGTCATTACTATGGACATCTAAGCAACATCTAAGGGATTAATGAAGAGGAAACTACCTCCTCATCCCTGCTAGTTGGGTCTCTTTGGGTCAGGCTGAGATTCATCAATGCTATGGACTACAGGCACTTACCTGTGCTCTACATCCTCTGTAAATGTGGGTAAATAAAGGACTTAACTTTACAGTTCTCTGAATTGTAAGCCAATCTTCAAATTTTAATTATAAGCCAGGAAGGGAAAAAAACCCAAAACAACACAAAGAATATCGATTCATATGCAGAGTGGTAATTGCATGTGTGCTGTTCAGAGGCAGGCTTCTCTTCATGTCTGATTAAAATTTTTTCTATGAATTTATTGCTAGAAGAAGGAATTAAGGTGAAGTTAAAAATTTAGAATTGTAGACTATTAACTGTCATTGCTGCTTGCCATTCCACATGGCACTTTAAATGTGCAGCTGTACATAGACACAACCCAACTCTTGTTTGGCACCCTTAAAATACTGATTCACCTTGGCACATGAAATTGCTCTAACTTTTTCCCAACTCATTCTGCCTGTCCTTGGGATCACTCTAAGTTACTCTCAGGCTAGAAGTGTTCAGCCAGGGAACAAGCCATGATGTTTGCCCTCCCAAGCAATGCTGGGATGGCAGCTCTGCCCGCTGAAGCCCAGCCTGTATCTACAACAGCTCTCCGTGGTCCTGCATGCCAAGACATCTCGCTGTCAGCCACAGGCAACCCCCTCGGGGAGGAAGCACCTGTTCAGTCCTTGTCTCAGCTCAAACAGTACTGCTGATGTGATGCCTATGTGGTATCTGCACATTTTGAGCTGTAGATACCTGTGTGCTGGCAGCAGTGCCTCACAGGTGTTCACACCCAAACCTGAGGACATCCTCTCCTTCCCTGTTTGGGATGTCTCTAGCCTTTCTCATCTCCAGCATCTCTGTATTGTCTTTGTCCCCTTTTTAGGCAGGAAATTTGTCTCAGAGTTATACAGTCTAGAGGCTGGTGCCTGTGAGCTGAGACTTTCTTTTGAGCCCTATACCTGCATTCAGGGGTTTCAGAGTTAATATTGCCATTGCCTTTGCAGTGCACTGACGCCAAGACTAGACTTCATAGGTACTGTCCTGCTCCACCAGCCACAGGGACGGGTTCACGAATATGTCAGTTGTCTGCTAACCTTCTGACAGCATGCTCCTTCACCAGCCAAGTTCCATTCTGGTGGCATGTTCCTCCTAAAGCTACTCCTGCCCCAGGCATAAGGCAGAGATTCCCACCACAGAAACTCGGCAGCTACACTTGTGCTTACTGCTAGCCCGGCACGCGATCGGTGGGGACCAGACCCGGCCGTCTGGGTACTGTTCTGGTACTCACATGACCAAACTGATAATGGCAGAAACTTCATGCAGGCTGACTCTGTATTGTCAAGTTCAAAGTCAGGGTGCCCGAGCCCGGGCAGGAAAGCGGCGCCAGCAGCGGTGCGAGGGCAGGCAGGGGCAAACCCCGGAGAGGGAGGCAGCGCCGGGACGGCGGCGCGCCGGGCGAGGAGATCTGCCCGGGGAGAGAGATGCTGCCCAGGGAGCTGCTGCCCGAACCGCCCGCGTTCAGCCCGCGGGGCACACGGACGCAGCGTGCCCGGAGCCCGGGACAGCCCGAGGACGCCGCGGGCGCTCATCTCGCCCTGTCCCGCACAGCGGGCAGGAGCCGCTCCGGCGGGCGATGCCGGGGCCCCGCAACCTCGCGCGTCCCGCGGCACTCACCCGGCAGCCCGAGGCAGAGCAGGAGGCTGTAGTAGACGACAGGTGCGTACCCCAAGCCGCAGCCATAGCGGTGGTGCGCCAGCAGGGAACCGTTGTGGAGGTGGAGGTGGTTGTGCTCCATGGACCCACTATCTCCCCGCTGCCGGCGCTCGCNCCCGGCCGTGATGGGCGATCTCCCCTTGTGAGCATCTTCGCAGAGCCGGCGCCTGCCCGGGGGCAGCGGGCTCGCCCCACGATCAAGAGAAGGAAAAAGGGGTTTTTTCTCCGAGTTGGCTCACGAGTCAATAGAAGAAGAGCAGAGGCGAGGGTTGCCAGCGGTGTACACGCCTGGCAGCCCTGGGTTGTGCTTCAGACCGGCTGGGGAGGCAGGGGTGCGTCCCGCAATGGGCGCTTGTGTCTGCGGCTTCGGAACGCAGACCCGGGTTAATGGCACGGTCCCTCTTCTCCCCGCAGTGCTGCGGGGCGAGGGACGGGGCGACCAGCAGCGATATGAGCCGTGAACTAGCACGGACAGACACCGTGACCCAGCAGGGACACAGCCCGTGCCACCGTGAGCGGCAGGGGTGGGTGCAGCTCCCGCGGGACAACGCTGAAGGGAAATAAAAATTTCGAAAGCTTTCTCCACCCATTCCTTAAGGCTTGTATGTCTCAGTACAGAGTCTCTGGTGAAACTAATAAGGTAGCAGAGCCCTGTGCTTTGTGCTACTGAGCAGTGGGCTGAACAGATGTCAGCACACTGATATATTCAAGAGGTCATAGTTTAGTGATTAAATAGATGTTAGATGACAGTGCACGCCTACTGAGCAGAAAACAAGATGTTTTCTTATCCAAGCTGCATAGGGCTAACCCCCACCAATCAGCACTGTGCATGGGAAGAACCCCTTGGGTTTCTGTGGCTGCCAGTGAAGGCCAAGGGGGGTGTATGTTTGCAGTGGATGTGAGGCTGCTCAGTGAGGCACAACTGATGGGATACGCACAAGATATAGTGGATGGGTTAAAAACTAAGTAAAGATGTAGTCCTTCCTCTCCAAAAACTCCCAGCTGCTTAGCATGGATAATAATATATCAAGTGTTGTTACAGGTAGAAGGGACCAATAGGACAAGTGCTGTAGCAGTCCATTAGGTGATGAAGCAAGGACTCAAGGACTTCTGTATCTTTGGGGTTCTGTGGTCTTGTTTGAAAAGCAGTTTAGCTTCTGTTTGGAAACACTAGTAGGAGCAGGCAAGGCTCTGGTCTTGCAAGGACTTGAGTAGGTTACTTTGCTGAGAGTGTCAGCAAAATTATTTGTGTGCTTAAATGTTTAATAGAAAAGGTCGTTTTGAACTGTAAGAAACTGCTGTCCATCTTCCCAGGTTAAACATGCTGGGGAAAGCCGTATTTTTCCTCTGCTTTTTCAGTTGATGTCTTCATGAATGTAGTCTTGTAGTTAGAGTCTGCTAGTACAGCTTTTGAAACCATTCAAATAACCATCAGAATTGTATAAAGCAGTGGGGTATGTGTGGTCATATAGTATAAAGTCCTGTGAAATCAGCTTTGCCTATTTTTTCACCAGTCATTTAACCTTAAGGGGTTTTTCCTTGTTATTTTAAAAAGTGTAATTTCTTCTCATGTTACTGCAACAGACCTGATGAGGAAAGAGATCTTTTATTGCCTCCCAAAAGAGAATGATGATTCCTGGAGTCTTTTCTTGGTGAGAGTGAGTACATCAGTGGGGCTGAAAGCGTGACTTGCTGTTTCAAACCTAAGTGAAGTTTATCAACAAAGCAAAACACAAAAGAAGACAACAGTGGAGCAGTACCTTGGCAAGTGTTAGTTTAAAAGCCTCACATCCAGTCCAGTTTGTAAGACCATGAGTCTCACCTTCCCAGTTAACAACAGTGACACTCCCCAGAATCTGGAGGCTAAGGAAGAGCCTCTACCATCCGTCTTCTGCTGTGCTGTTGGCACTGTTCTGACTGGCCTAGTTTTAAACTTCCTGAGCAATAGGGCTTCCCTGGAGAGGTTTCTGTAATAGTAGCATTTGCTTCCTCAGAGCTGGAGTTGTCTCCAGGGCACAGTTCAGGTAGCTGCTCGTGTGCTGAGAAGTGCTGTTGGTAGTAAGAGGATCTTCTCCCATCTCTCCACCTGGAAGTCTCCCCAGAGCTTCACAAGAGGCTCTGCTGCACATGATGTGTTCCTACTGTAAGAGGGGAAAAACTGGAAAATTCACTCACAGTCACTGACACTTCCCTCTGGCCTGCCCTGCAAATGGAGAGGCCACAGAAAGTAAATCTGCTCATGGTACCTTGGTTAGCTTGATTAAAGCTTCTTGAGGAAATTTTCTGCTGCACTGTGCAAAGAGCTTCTAAGGCAGGATGGGCCACTTGCCACATCTGATTTACTTTTGGTTCACTGAAGTCAAATTAATGAAATCCTTTGTAATATACCAGAATTAAGGGCCCAAATAAAGGTGAGGATTGCTCTTGTATTTCATGTGTAAATAGTGTTTTGAGAGGCTTTTGTCCTTCAAACAACTTCAGACCAGTTTTTGGCTTAAATAAAATGAATTTAGTTGTTCTGCCCTTTGAATTGTGCAGTAACAGAACCCTAGACAGATATTTCAATAAAGCCAATTCAAAACTAACCACAATGCTTGCTTCTACTTAAAGCTGTTTATTGTTAAACTTCTCACTGTTTTCTAAGGGGATGACATTTATGTGTAGCATCAGAGCCACAGTGAGAAGAGCACTGGTCTGCTGCTGAATCAACAGCCAGAAAGCCTCTGGAGCCTTGAGGAGGATGGTTTCTGAAGCTCATCTCATAAACAGCCACATGCTCGGACAATGAATGATGTTTATTCCTTTCCAAAGAGCAGTTTATTTTTTGCATGACACGCTACTAACAATGAGAGGTGGATGTACTTTGCTTTAAAATTCCAGAGACACTTGAACTTGGTTAACTTTCTGTTTTTCAGAGAAACTGAGCCTCCCTAGAAACTGCTAGGCAGTGATCCTGGGGGAAGGAAAGATGACATGTTGGTCACATGTGCCCCCATCCTTTTGGGCTGTGGAGCAAAGTAAGGGTGACTTCAAGAGACAAGAGTCATGAACTGAAGGAGTCAGGAAGAGCTAAATGTACTGTTGCAATGCTGGTGTGAGTAACCTGTCTGGAGGAAAGCAAAGGTGAAACTGAAGGCTAATGCATGCAGTGTGTGCAAGGGATTGGGAGAGACAGTATGAGGGTAGAGAAGTCTCTCAAAGAGGTACTATTTGGTCAGAATTACGGGAGTTAACAGTTACAAGAGGCCAGGGACCTTGGTTTATAGCCTGATGAAGGCTGTCTTACCTGTGTAGCAGTGCTGCAGAATTAACTCAGAACTGCTACAGAGAAAATGACACCTATAAGAATGACAAGCCTTAGATTATATCTTATTAGATGCTTGTATGTAATTTTTCTGCAATGAAACCCTTCCCTTCAAAGCAATATTTTTATCTTTCTTACTGTTAGGCTGCAGGATAATTGAGTCAAATTCTACTCCTTCTGAGTTAAAGGACTATCTTTGTCAATAGCATTCTGCAGGTCTCTCCAGGCTTGGGAAGGGATGGAGACCTTTCTGTGTTCTCATAAAAGCTGTTAAGGAAAAATGTCATTATGAAAGCTCTTTACAGGAGCCTTCTCAGTGTCTGTGCATAGACAGGCTCCAGTTTTACAAGAGAACAGTGCAGATTTATTCATTTTTAAGGTGAGGCATTTTTCTTGTGCTGGTGGTGATTGTCAGGGAGGGCTATGGGGCCAGAACACAGGTGCATCATGACTTCTGCAGCTTGTACTGCAGATCCATAGCCTTCATCCTCAGGCTCCAGAGCCCTGTAAACTCCTGATCATCTCTTCTTTCTTTGACCTCATATTTCCTTGGAGACCTCATGAAGGTCACAACAGGTCTCAAACAGTGTCTGTAATGAAGCTTTGCCTGTTTGACCCCCCTGATAACAAGTTTAAAGCTTTAAAACATGAATTACTTCAGTCTAAAATGAAATATTTATTCCCTGAACTCCCTTTTAGGTTTCAACTGACAAATCTCATTGTAATTAATTTGAGCACGATTGTGAGTATACTTTCCAAGGGAACAGAAAACAGATGTGACAAATGCCTGAACATGAGATTTAACCTAGCATCTGTTGTTTTAAAGAAGAGTTACAAAACAAACTGTGTTTTGTTTGTGTTTAATGGGTAGGTGATACACCTAATTTTCCATCGTACTCTTTTCAGGTTACATTGAAAACATCTGACAGAAATGTAGACTGAGATAAACTCGTTTAACCTGTCCAGTTTACAGTGGTTATGCCAAATGAGCACTATTTTTGCAATAGTCAGCATATAGGTGGTGTTTCAGATAAAATTGATCCATCACTCAGAAATCAAATCTGCAAGATAAGGAAGTGAAAAGGATCCACCAGGAGCTTGTATGATGTACTTGTCTGATGCTTAACCATGGAATTAATAGGCTAATTCACATGTTTAACATAAGCATATGCTTAAGTCCTTTATTGAATTTAGGCATAAATAAGTTAGGATTAAAATGTAACTACCTGACAAATACTTCTAAAGATGAAGGCTAATTTATCCTCTCCCCAAGGTGAAAAGAAAGCACATGAGATTCATGTCACAGAGACTGCATTTCCTCTACTGGGATTTTAAAAAGTTGAATAATAAAGTACGTGACTATTCCAATTTGCTTGGGCTGGAAATTCCAAGTGGGTTTCTGTAGAAAAAGTGTGGCATGCACAGTGGAATGCTGCCAAAAGGAGGTGACACTTCCTTACTCCGTTACTGAGCAGAAATCAAGTCCAGCCTGTGAATACAGAAAAAAAGGGGTGAAAATACATTAGATTATCTTTTCTTTTAAAATCATTGTACCAATTACTCATACTAATTATTGCAAAAACCCAAAGGATTGTTACAATGTAACAGTGCATTCATATTTGCCATGCAAAACCTCATTTCAGGATCAAGTCACAAAATTACGTACTTTGTCCTGTAGTTTAGTGTTTCCCGTGTAAACACCATGTTTAAGCTGTTGGTTAAATCCTCCCTGCATATCTCAAGATGAGCGAAATGATTTAGATTTGGAGCTTTTCTTCACTTTAAGAAAACACATAATTCTCCCTACATTTAGTTGTCGGTGCCTTTGCGTTGCTGGGACGTGGCGAGCGCAGCCAGATCAATGTGCCTGTTCATGGGAGCTGGGAATGGCTCCCGTGAGGAGCAGCCGGCACTGGCTGGAACGAGGCGCCCACAGAGAGCGTCTTGTCAGTGGTGGTGGCTGTGCCACTGCCGTGCTTGTCACAGGCACTCCCAGTGCCAGCCCTGCAGCTGTGGGCACGGTGCTGAGCGCGCCTGGCCCACTGTGCGTGTGGCCCATTGCTGACAGCCTGGCAGCAGCGAAGGGAGGGCTTGCAGCATCACCTTCGTTTGCTGTGGGGAGGCATAAAAATGTTCAGCTCTATGGACAAAAGGCTGATGCAGACTCTGATTTTGTGGCCAATTAAATAAATTGCAAGGCCCCTTGTTAACTTCTGCCTGTCTACCAAATGAGCAGCCAGCCTGAGCAGAATAAGATTACTTTCTCATTTTACATAAGGCTTTCATATGCTATCCCCCCTATTAATTAACTAGATTAAAGGTTCTGGCTTCCTTGATCTCTCTTTTCTTGGCTGATACACTTTGAATTAGATGTAGCCATTATAAACTGATCAGAAGCAAAAGACCCATTTTTTCTCACTTTCTGGGTATTGTGGGTATTTTTAGGTACCACACTTAGCAGATACAGCAAAAATACCTCCCTGCAGGTGGATGTTTTAAGTGGCTATAAAAGCCACTATTAATTTGGCTTCATTTCTGTGATATAAAAACCCCGTATTTTGAATTTTCAGCAGGAGTAATTTGTCTGTTAGTGGACACGTATTCTCCTGCTTCAGGCTTGACTTTTTTGTTGTTTTTATTGTTCTAGAAAAAAAGAATTAGTGCTTAATCAAAAAGTAGTGCCATTAAAAATGTTAATGAGCCTTTTACCCAATGTTACTCCCGTGTAATTCCACTCACTGTGCCACAATTTCTATTGATTTACCTTGGCATAAGTGAGGCAATAGCAGGATCTCTCTCGGGTTAGCCCCAGCTTTCTGTAATCCATGAGGTCAATGAGAGCACAAAACGAAGGAAGCTCTACATAATCAGAAATCAAATAATACGGTTCCCCTACAGGTCTGCTCAGTGCTTGCTGGTGATGTCAAACATATGTCCAAGCCTACACTAGAGGCACCACCAGAAGTTGCCTAAGGGAAGAGCAACAGGACCAGTCCTGTGTCTGAGCCCTGAGACTAGAAATGGTTCTGATTAAATTCAAGTAATTTTACAGGCAGGTGCAGCTCTCTGATATCCTTATGTTTATTCTGCAGTTCACCTCCCTCTGCCTATGGCAGGATGAAAAGATATTGGAACACATCATTGAAGAAAGGAAGGAAAAAAAAAAAGGGAAGAAACCAAACTGAAAGAATTGAACTTGTCAGTATTAGCAGGGAGAGGGATGTAACTGCAAACTCCCCGATGCGGTTCCACTCAGCCGAGACCACGGAGCAATTCTCTGTGCAGCTGCAGAGCTGCAGTAAGCCTGTCTTCTAGGTGGAGACTGGTTTCATTAACTTCAGTAAGATTGCTTCACTGAGTAGGATGAGCAGGATTTGGGTTTTAGAAAACTGCAGAGTATATCATTGCAGGGGTCTCAGATTCCCCCCCCCCCCCGTTTAAATTGGCTCAGCAGGCCTTGCAAAAATCCCTGTGGGTTTGAACAAAAAATTATTTGCAGTTTCCTAGAGGCCGACAACTGTTTCTCCTCTAATCAGATATTGCCCTGAAGGGAGCTTTGGTCTCCCTGGGGATCAGACAGTGGTAATTGAAAGTTACTTAAATGGGGCCAAATCCTGCTTGCTGGCATGTTTTAAAGGGGGTTAGTAGTTTATTTTACACCTTAGTGCACAAAGGCTGTGGATGATATACAGCATGTGGTAAGATTACATGGTAAAAGTTTCTGTCCTTGATGATATTAGTGCTTGGGCACACTTTTGACAGAGACATACAGCTGTGATTTTCCTACCTTGAACTTGAAAGAAAAGTCAGGATTTAATTTTATGTCAGCACCCGGAGGCTCTTTATTTCTTGCCTTTGCTCTTTATTGCTCCCACACTGCACAAACATACACCAAACTGAAGTCTCTAATAATACAGCCTATGGAAATCACAAATGCAGGGTCACACAGTGCTTGCTATTGGCCCCTGAAGTACAACTTGGCCACTGCTATAAAAGCAGAGACTCCTCTGCCATTGACTCTTCTCTTCCACTGCTGTTGGCCTGGGAACAGTAGAGCACTTACTGACCACAGAGTTTTTCTTCCAGACACATCACAAACAGAACAGTATTTTCCAAAGGGGCCACTGATCTTCCCCTGTAATCAGTGGAAGCTGCCAGTGTCCAGCATTACCAATGTGAGGTCTCAAGTTCATAGTCATGAGCCTGCTCCTGATGGTTGATATGCAAGGGCTTTGTTGGATCAATGGCAAAATTAAATTCCAGAGTCAGACTCGGCTTTAATTTTTTTCAATAGATTTGGGGTTATGTGAGAAGGGAAAGGCAAGCCATCGGGAGAACTTCAACCCTTTCCTTTATTTTCTTTGTACTGGCCAGTGTGTCTGGGCCAGATGGTGCAGGTTACCCCCTTTTAATTCTGTTAGATTGCTGTGGAAGTGTGCAAGCACTGATGAAATACTGTGCCAGCAAGGAGCTGCCTGAATCTGTGGGTCAGATGCCCTCCTTTTAGTCTTTGAATGAACTCACATGAATTTCTGAAGTTCTCTTGCACGATACTGGTGGTAGATACTAAAATACACCTTGAATCAGAAAAAAATAGTGTTTCCTCATTTTCAGAGGTTTTGTTGTGTTTTGGGATGGCTGTACAATGACTGATGTGATAAGCATTTGTTTTTCACTTCGAAGTAGCTAATGGATTTCGGAGCTATTTGCTGTTGTAGCCTTTTGCCTAATTGTTTTCTGTCTGTAACTGTATGCCTTCACTTCCAGGACTGACTCTTACATTCCCATGTAGTTAGATTGATGCACATTCTGTCCACAAAATGACACTGCTCAATAGCAATCAGAGATGCATACAGAGGAGACAGACACTGCTAGAAGATTATTTTCATCTGCCACTCGAAATGCAATTTCTAAGCTGCTTTTGGAAAAAATGACACCCCAATCTCAGAAAGTGGCTAACATACCATTTTCTGTGGCAATCATTTAAAACTGTTGGACAGCTGACTAATGAAAGAGACAAACAATCTGTACATGAGTCAAATTTCTGAGCTGGCTTTGCAAAGGTGGCTTTTGCTCAGGCACCAGTTTATAACCAATGTGATTTTTAAGATCCTTGATTTGGTGTGGCATGTGGGAAGGTACTTGTAGGTCAGCACCATGTCTAACATTAGGGTGGTATCTAGTTTCTGTAAATATTGATTTCTCTTTAAACAGGTTGACTTTAACTTGTTTTTAATTAGTAATGGCAGATGTTCAGCTGGGAGAACATCTAGGGATCATTATTCTAATAATGTCCTATTAGCTTTTAAACCTTCCTCTTAATGTAAATCTGTAATTAGAGTGCTCTCTCTATCTGCTGCATCCTACTACCAATTCTCTCTGTGAGCCAATACACAGGGATGCCAAAAAGCTGCAGGGATTGTAAATTGTGTCTTATGACTCTGTGTTTTGGGTAATTACACACCGAGGACAAAGCAGAGTAAAGCAGCAGAACTGCAGCAGCAGCCCCCACCTTCTCACAGTCCATAGGAAGGATATTCCCTTGGGTGGAGGATGCTTTGACAGCAAGGGAGGACTGGAGAGGTGGAGCAGGGATTGTGGTGTGTCCCACAGCCCTGCCCTCATGGGTGCCTGGCTACACACCTGAGACAACATGTGGGGGTGTCTGAGGAGGCTTTCCCTCTGCTGGAATCTTTTGGCTTTGTGTGTATTTAGATGAAGGTTTCTCCCCTAGGTCATTGTTTCCCTACCTCACCCGTGTGCTGTTCCCAACACAACAGCACTGAGTAGACACTTCCTTAAAGACATTTTGTACCGGTGCACCTCCTCTGGTTCTCACCAAGCCATTCCAGCATCAAACTGACAGTGAATCACCAAACCATCAGTGAATCAGGCCACGAGCTGTGTCTGTAAGCATAGGTGTGTAGAATTAAGCTGGTTTGGTTGTTTTATCCATGTACTTTGTCTCTTACATACCCAACACAATAAAACCCCACCCCATTCACTGCCCTCTGGTGGCATATTCACTTTTCCTCATATTGATCCTTCCTCATGTACAAAAAATCCATTGCATCTGTGGATCCCAAAGGAGAAGTTAATGTCGTCTTTTGCACATGGTGTAAACCAGATGTGCAGAGATCTTGTTAACTGCCTACAGAAACATCGGCAACATCCAGCCCTTTGATGGCCTCCAGGGGTTCCAGAGCAGAGCCACAGTCCCCTGCTCCCACCCCACTGGCTGTGAGAGGTGCTCTTCAGTGTATTACTCAAAAACCACAACTCCCATTCATATTTTCTATTGCAACAGAAAAAGCTGGTCCTTGCCATTAGATAGGAGGCATATGTGAGCATGTCTATGTTTTAAATGTCTCCCTTGAGAATGTAGTGTCATTAAATTTCTTCAATGTTGAGTGTTTGCTGTGTACCCACATTAAAATAAAATGATGTTCTGAAAAACGCACTTCAACTTTCCAGCCTCCTGGAGTCAAGACTAGAGTGGCATAAATCTGCCATGCTGTCGGTGAGAGACTTATTTCTAGTCCTGCAGTAACACAGTATTTTTGACTTATCTACAAAAGTTTCCTGCCTTGCTCTCTCCCCATCCCGCTCACCGTATCTTTCTCTTCTCTTCCTGCACTCTGCTTAGCTACTGTTCAGTTTAAAATAAATACATAATGTTCCAAGGCACTCTCTTCTGGATCAGGCTTGAAAGGTCACTCCACACTCCCATGGACACTAAAGTTACCAGAGCCTGCTGACCTGTTTCTCTTATTTATTCTACAGCCTTCACACTGGCAGTGTCTGCCTCTAGTAATTAGATAATCTGCACAAATGGAGTCAACAGGCAGCAGATGTAGGACAAGAACAAGATTTCATAGCTTTCTTTGCATTTCTTTTACAAGATGAAGATACCTGATACTCTTGAAAGCCAGAGTTGGTTACCTGTTGGTAGTGATAGCTGATAAACTGCTGTCCTGATAGACATGCTGATAAATTCAGCTTATTTCCTTTGAATCCACACCCTGCTGCCTCCCAGGGTGCTGTGCAGTCTTACTCAAAGACTATCCTGTGTGTTACCTCTCGCTGTTTTAGGGAAGAAACTATTAGAGTTCTTTTTCTAATTACCTTGTATTTCTCAGTGCTTAACTTCATTCTTTCATTCAGGCTGTGCTTGAAGCATATCCTGCCTGATGTGACTAAGCTGTTGACTCACTTCTTTTATGGCTGTAATAAAACTAGATCTAATGTCTGGCTATCAACCACAACAGCATTTGCAAAAAAAAAAATCCAGATTGTTCCTTCTCAGTATTGTGTGTCCTGGTATAACTTCCCCATAATTTATAATACCAAGTGAGGATGCCCCAGTTGTAATCACAGTTTTGTTTTCTTCTTGTCTAGGGATTATCTGCTTGGCTTTACCATTATCCCCAACCCTCCAGTTCTGAGTTTTAAGTAGTGCTTGTTTGGAATCTGTGTCTGTAACCATTAGTGCTGGTAATTGCACTCAAAGACTTAAAGTAGACAATTAGCCTTGCACTGGGCCCAAGGGATTTCGTAATTTTATGAATTTGGAACTCTCCTCAGTTTTGCCATCCATCTGGTGTAATTTGGTGGTCTCTCAGCCCTTGCTGTCACCTCAGGTGGACTGTTGCCTGTGCAATGTGTCTGCGCCACACAGGGATGGGGAAGGGCAAGCATCTGCTTTCATTTGCAGGTTGACCCCAGCAAATTTCTGCAGTGTAAGGAAGACTGGAGTGAGGACCTGCAGGAGAACGTGGCCATTATGTGTCTTTGCTGAGTGTAAGGTGAATGCCCTGCATGAGAACATGGCACGAGTGAATTTGTATCCGCTCTCTTTATCATTGGTATTTTCCTTGCCAGTGGTAAAATAGTGGACTATTTAATGTGGTATGGGCATGGATGAGAAGGAGAATCAAGGACCTGGAATTGATTCCCTTGAGCCTCCACCATCTGCTGTTCTGAGTAAAGCCCACAGTAACTCTACACATTCAATCCAGACTCAGAGATGATCAGTTTTAGCCCTAAGACATCTGCAATTGCTGGTCTGCAAACTGAGGTTGTATCGCAATGTTTGATGCGGGAGTCATTCAACTACATAAGATTCTCTGTTTCATTTAAAAGATAAAATAACTTTCTGCACTATACAGCATCAACGATTAGCCTGCACAGGTGAGCTGAGGGACTAGGAAAGGCTTACAGTTCAGAGCACTGAAGAGTCCCATGTTTGCTGTTCAGTGTCTCATAATTGTAGAATCCATCTCACAGTAGAGCCAATCCCATATTGGGAAGTTGTTTTCAGTGAATGCTAAGTTTTATTTAAAAAAAAAAGTCCCAAACCCAACAACAGCAGTTTCAGCAGATCTGAAGATTTCTGTGAATTCAAATGATATTCAGCAAATGCTTTGAGAGAAAACTGGAGGCATTTGCTTTGAATAAGCTGAATTGTTTTTTCTCAAGCTTTCTAGCTTTTGCTTTGACACGGTGTTTACATTCCTAATTTGAGCTTTTAATAAAAAGTAAATTAAACAAAGAAGATAAACGAAACAAAGGGGGATTATTTAAAAAAATTTGGAAGGTGCAGACATTTTGATTTGACAAGTTATACAGCCATTATATGTCCAACTTTTAATCTGGAGAGCATGTTTGTTGGGCATGAATGCTGCAGGGAAAACTGCCCTGGAAAAATAAATTGAGCCTGGATTTTAAACATGCTGCAGTGGTTTGTGCCCTTAGTACCAATGGAGAAAAATCCAGCACTCCTCAGAATCTGACCTCCTCTTTCCTAAAGGCAGCATATTTTTTGGCACATGTGCAAGAATCATGGACTTCCTTTACTTTGGCTTTCCTGTCTTGCCACAAACTGAGGTCACCTGAATGTCTCACTGTCCTGGGTGTAATCAGGAGGACTTTAGAATACACATCTCTGCCTTCATTTAAGAGAAGTTTTGAGGTTTTATTGAATCACTTTGTGTAGCCCAGGGACACTGACATGGAATCCATCTCTTTTTCCAGCTGCTGTTTCTCATGGGCTTTCCCTTGGGCTCTGAGCCCCTGCAGGCTTTGCCAGGGTTATATATGGCATGAGGGGACTGCAGTGGGCAGCAGGACTGTGCCTCCCTCCCTGCAGCACAGCCAGTGCCCATCAGGATGTTGCAGGAAGAGACCACCGTGCCGTGTGGCTGTGCTGGCACCACTGTGACAAGGTTTTCTCCTCTTTTTTGCCACAATTTTATGGAGAGGAAGCTCTTTAGGATAGGGATGGTCGGTTTGTGTTCTGTACAGTGCCCAGTATGAGCTGAGGAGTTTCTGGGTGCCAACTGGTGGCATCATTTGTGCTAACGAGATAAGTGCTCCGTTTCCCATGCCAGCACTGGTCCATGTTGCTTTAACAGCTACCCCAGGCTTTCTGGAACCATCCTACCCTAGAGAAAATGATCCATACACTAAAGGTGTTTGGAGAAGGACATCAATCTTTTATCTACATAACTTCATGCAAAGTTCAGCCACTGAGATCTGTTAGACACCAAAAGCTGGAGAGGAAACAGCCTCCTGACAGTCTGGAGGAGGAAATAGCACCCCACTTTCCTCTGATAACTGCAAGCAGCAGTCCCAAGGAGTTGTCTGAGGATCTGATCCCACTTATGGAATTCTGCCTGCAAAACCTCAGGGTCTGGGCTGACTGTTGTACTTACCACAGCTCTCACAGGGGCCAGCATTCCTAAAAAATAATAGGGACCCTTCAGTGGAGCTGAGTGAGAAGTTTTTATGCTCAACTCTAAGAGCACAACTGGCTTTTGATAAGTGGTTGAGTGGTTTTAAACAATGAAAAATTAAAACAATCATTCAATTAAATGTGAGCAGATGCCCTGAAGTGAACTGGTGTGGCTAACATTACAGTTTTATTGATGATAAGGCATGGAAGTATTTGATCATTCTTATTTCATGGCTCTCCCTTGCTTAATATTATCCTTTTTTATAGCTGATGTGGTTTGAAAACCTGAGTTAAATTTTTGCAGCAGCAATATATTTTCTGGAAAAAAAATAAAATGCAAATCTCCAGGAAGAACTTAGTTAAAGTATACTGAGCCAGAGGGGGGTCTTACTCAGTTTTATTTAAAGCAAGATTTTACAAGATATTTAGGTATCTATAGAGGAGCACTTCAACAACAGCCTCCTGGAATACTTTTTGAAAACAGGTCCTTATTTCATATGGACACAAAAATCCCTATCAATAGAGCAGCCATGGTCTGTTTGCTCCCCTGAGGGCAAGAGCTGCTTAGCACCTGCAGGGACCAGCATTGTGTGAAAGCAAGATCTAAACCACATCCAAAGAAAAATGCCCCCTTTATAAAAAAATAATTATTTTATTTGTCCTATCCTTTTGTAAAGATAAGAAGCTTCCCCTTTAGCAGACATCATTCCTAACTGTCTTAAATGTACTATATTGATACCAAAATATATTTTGAAGGTGTGGGTTTCTTATTTTGTTTTGTTTTTAAACTCTTGTAAGCTTTCTGAGTTAAGGGAAAGTGATGGGGAGAAGCCCCAGCCTGGGAATCCTTTATGTTATTGCATTCAGAGAACGGAAAGTATTCCTGTCCTCTGGGTCCTGGTATCAAACCAGTTTGATGCATAATCCCCAGCTATGTGGAACTGCCCTGTTTGATTCCTCTGGGAAGCAGAACCAAGCTCAAAGTCCACATTTTTGTTAATTTAGTTCTCATGAGCTCTACTGCAGACCTGTTTCACTCCCCCTGGAGTGGACTGACCTCTTCACTACCAAAGCTGGACACTAATGAGGTGACATGTCTTAAAAGCAGGTTGTCCCTTGTATTACCTCTGGTCCATTGTGTCCTTTTCAGGAGTATTTCCTCGTCCTTTCTGTATATACTGTTTGTACTGGTCCTGCTGAATTCCTGATAAACCAGGCAGTAGCTTCACCCCCACTGCAAATGAAGAAGGTGGTGCAAGTACTGAAAAGCAAGAAGAGTGCAAATAATTACTTCCTTGGAAAAGTGAAATGTGGTTTACCTCATTACAGTAAACTAATTAAAGCTGGGCTCAAATCTGGTCCTTTGGGCTATGCATTAATACCTGGTGATAATCCAGCTAAGTACACATAAATCAGTGGGAAATAAAACTCCCTATTTGTATTAATATAGCAGAGTGAGCTTTGTGCCTTCCTTTTGGGTTTCTAAGGTTCATTATTGACAATTTGGGGGAAAACAATACTCTAATCCTTCTGTGTCACCTTTTACAGTAGCACACGGCAGCATGGACTCAGGAAGGAAATGCACAGTTCAGGATGAGAATTTAATTTTATGGAGGCAAAGCCTGTAAAAACACGGCCAGCTCAGGGCTTGGCCTCTCTCTGAAGCTCCATCACACCCCAAAATGCTTCTCCTTCAGTTAGGGTTGCCCTTAATATGTTCACCTTTTCCTTCACCATCAAGGCAAGAGGTCCTGGTTGAGAGCTGAATGAATTTCCCAATCTCTTCTTTGTTTTTCTGCCTTCTTTTCCCAAATCCAACACCACAAATACTTTAGAGATACTTCAACAAGTTTTCTGTAGAAGTTGCACCTGTATTTTTGGGCAGCAATTACTCATTATACCTCCTCCTCTCTTCTGTCTTGATTTCAGTGGATTTTGTGTTGAACTGGCCTCTGATTGTGCCCATACTGGCTTTGGATCCCAAAGGGATCCACGAATGCAATTGGTCTTTATTTACCAGTAATAAGCAGAAATAATTGACCTGTCAGTGAGTGTAGGAAAACAAATGAGATGAAGAATGCCCACAAAGCCAGAGAACAGGTTGCATTTTTGAGAATTGCAGGCAGCATGAAACTCAGTTCTAGTCTGAGCAGAAAGAGCAGCGTGAGCAGCTCTTACATGTCTAGAAGTGCCATTTTAAAGGTACCACTGATATTACTGCCTTCTTAGCCATGCCACTGCTTAGCAACTGCACATTAAAATGCCAAAAAACTGTGTTTTAAGTTGAAAGGGGAGAATAGGAGATGATAACTTCAAAATGGGAGGCATCAGTGCCTCAGGCATCAGTTTGAAAACCCCATGAGAAGGACCATGTGTGAAATCTCAGTCATCCAGTGCCAGCAGCTGCCTCTCACACCTAAGCTGGTTCTTAGCAGATGGAAGAGACAAATCCACCTTCTCCTCATGCTGTAAAACCTTTGCAGGGCTAGCCCATGGCAGCTGTGGTGGTGGTGGTGTCAGCTGGGACTCATGTGGCTTTCCTGATGGCAGATCCTGACCAGCCCAGATCCATGCCAAGCCAGAGAAAATCAAGCCAGGAAAATGAGAAGCCTCTAATGTGGGTGCAGGGGGGGCTGCTGCAGGTTTGCAGGGGGGGTTGGTTAGGCTTTGTGCCTCTCCTCTGAGGGCTACTGAATTATAGGGGAACTGGAAATCCCTTTCTCTGTTCACTGGGTGTTCTCCCAAGGTACCTGTTCTGCACAGACAATGGCTTGGTTACCATTTGCTGTAGAAACACATAGTAATGTTTAGGGGACATGAGGAATGGCACATGGAGTGTCTGTATTTGGGGAATTACAGGGGAGCAGTCTTAACATCACTTGGGACCTCTGCAACACTCCTCTAAGGCAAAATGAAAAAGTCAGCACAAGATATGGAATCTGAAATTAACTGTTTTGATTTGGACTGGAACTCTAAAACAAATCCTTTGAAAACATCGAGTAGAATTTCTATTTTAGCAGATCCTTATTCAGTATAAAACTGTTGAACAAATTCAAGTAGGAGTGTTTTGTTTAAAGAATTCCTTTCAGAAATGCCTGAAGTGAAGGAATACATATGATCTCTTTTAAACAGTCCAGTATGATGTTCTTGATAGGGCCAAAAGATTATGTGTTATATATTTCAAGTTATTTTCTCAAAGACTTTAGCATGAAGGACAATATATTGAAGAAGAAAAGTCTGTAAAACTTGTTCACTGAAAAAAAGCAGCATCTGTAAAGTGGAAAATGTGCCTTCCTCACAGCAAAGGTTAATTGTCAAAAAGAGTGGGAGTTATGAGTTATATCTTGGTAAATTGGAAATGTGTGGAAATACTGACAGGGAATTTAAGGTGAGGAGAAAGTGAGCATCACAAAGTGTACAAAATGTAAACCAGCCCTTTTTTTATTAGAAAACATCAGCTAAATAAAATTAAGAAACATCACTTGTCTGAGTCAGACTTTGAAAAAGGTTATACAAAGAAATCTTTTGAAATGTTTATGAACTAATGGGCAATGTAAATCCCATTTGAGCTTTACAAGTTTAGAGACACTGGTTTGGACTCATATTTTGTGAATCTCTTTGTATGTATTTGCATAATGTCCCATCATTTTTTCCCCTTTTTTGGAATGGTAGTGCTGATTTCTGTGCTCAGCAGAATAGATTTTAAGAAGTGTTTCACTGAATGAGAAGCTATAAAAGTCTGTTTGTTGCCACAAAGTTTTTGGTTACTAAAAATGAATCCACATGAGATGATCTTATCCGGCTTAAGCATATGAGAATTTTGCAGAAATTTGTATGAACAGAGGTTTTTTTAGTTCAAATATGACCATGTTGAAGACCAACTTGTGTCCATAAGTGATTGCAGCTATTCTGAAAAAAACTTATCAATAAAAGACACTTTACCACAGAAGGAAAGGCTATGGAGGCCTGTGAGGAGTCAGAGGATGACTGAAGTCCCAAACTCTTCCCATCTCTGTGATGCATTGCATATAATTAACAGGAATGATGGAGGGACTGCAGGCAGGATCCTTCTGAGCAGAATGTAAGGTGAAATGGTCTCTGTGTACTTATTGAATCTAATAATTTACATCTCATTGAATCCAATCAAGTTAGCAGTTTATCACATTAAGATTGCATTAAGTTGGTGTCTCCAGCGAGGCTGAATTATTGCTGGAGGGAATCCTACAGCTCTATGCTCAGGGCTCTTGTATTTCCCAAATAAAAGGTCCAGCTTTGGCTGGGACTTGCAGCAAGAATTAAAAGAGCCTTTGCAGGGGCCACCTTGCCTGGCAGAGTTCCATGTTGTATGTGCCGGTGATGGAGGGAAGCTGTGGGGCAGCACAAGGAGGCAGCTCCACCCTCCTGTATTGCTGACAGTCTCTGAATTGTCACTGGAATCAGCAGATTGTTTTGAACTTTCCTTCATGCAGCTGAGGTCTGGTCAAGCCCTTGAGATGTGGTTTTATGATAGAAAGCTGTTGTTGGTCAGGTGTGTTGGTGGCTGACAGCAGCAGTAAGTGTACAATCCCACTTTATCTTCACCTTTTGAGAATACGGAGTGATTGTTACTGGAATATTTTGAAATTCAGAACCTTAAGTTGATTGGGTGTGATCAGAAAGAAAAAAAACAAGTGTCCAGTTTCCAGTTGACTCAGCAGTGGCCCATGGGCTCCAGGAACAGACAGCAAGGGTGAGGGACAGAGTTAATCCTGATGCTGAAAACCAGAAGTTGGAAAATGAGATATTTTGTGTAGCCTCATTGCAATATCCGAGATTGTACTAAAAATATCGAGTATTTTTGTAACTAACTCTTGCTTATGAGGCAAAACTAAATAACTTTGCTCTTCCTTTTTTAATCTGTAAGTATCCAGCCTGTAAATTGGAATGAACTTGAAGAGAGGAGAGTTCTGTAGAGGTGACACAGATGCCGTATAGATTTTTAAAGAGAATTTTGTCTTTGTGGTGGAACTCTGTTGGGCAGTTTTACAGTTCTGGGGAAAGATTATTCTTATTTCTTCAAGAGATTCTTGTAAAGACCTTGGTCCTTCAGGAGACAACCCCCCACAGGGCGGGTGCAGGGGGGCTGCACTAGGTGGGTGCAGCTGAGACTCTGCAGTGTCTCCTGACTCCTGGGGTTCTTAGTCTGGTGCAAGGATTGTCTCCCATGCAATCACCCCACAGAGCCACTGGTGCTGCTGGAGCTGCTCCCTGCAGGGCTGGGTATTGCCAGTCCCAGTGCCACCCAGGGGAGCTGAGCTGTGCCAGGCAGGGTGAGCCTCAGAGCCACCTTCCCCACGCCAAGTCTTGTTTCACTAGGCAAGAAGTGCATTGAAGGGGAATGTGTTCCTGCTGGCCAAAAAACCTGAACATTTCATTCAGAAAAGAACAAAACAAAGAAGAAAACAGTGGGAGAAAGCTACTTACTGTGTACAGCTTACAGGTGTGAGGACAAATGTTTCCATTGGAAGTCTGTTTCTTTGAGTAGCTTTTTCTTCTGGACTGCAGCTGCTGGTTGCACAATGTCAGAAAGCCTCTTGGTCTGACTCTCCCTTCTGCCCCTGCTCTGCAGCTTTCCTGCTGCTTTGCAGCCCGCTCACATTCTGCTGAGCACTGTGCAGAGAGGGGGTTTTAATATTTTTTTAAACAGCTTGTGGGCAATTGATCTAAGATTACCAGTATCCTGCAAATTGGTTGTCATTATTTAAACATCAGATAGAGAATTTTTGCCCTAGAGCCTGGGCCAAATAAGTATGGCTTTGCTGGAAAATGGTTCTATAATAATCATTTGAACATGAACTGAGGAGAAGGAAAGGCCTTCATCTCACTGCCCATATCTCATTACGGCTTACCCCAGTGCAGTAATGTGGGAATCACTGGGAAAGGCAGCTCAATTTCTAAGAAAGACTCCACAATATTTTTCTTGGGGCTTGCAGTAGCTGTAAACTGATTAGGTTTGTTTTGGAATAGGCTGGATGAAGTAGGATTCCACAGGGGCTAAAAGAAAATCCACGTATTTCTAAATTCTGGGATTACTGGAAAGGCATTAAAATATGCACTCCATTTCCAAAAAGAAATGCAGGTTTTTATTAATTTGCTAGTGGAGTTGCCTTTCTATAGTGACCCAGTGTCCATGTCCACCTTTAGCCCAGTGTGAGTAATTATGTAGCTTTCTGTACCTGACCTCATTTGTGGAGCCCTCTGAACCACTGCACTGCCTTTCAGGTCCTGCAATCCTTAAATTAACTTGATTTTTTTTCTCAACTGCCATCTTGCTTGTGATCAAGTAACACTTTTAGTCCTTGCAAAGACCTTTCAGCTTTTCAGAAGGGTTCACACCTCTTTTAATTCAGCCAGACGTTGGTGCAGAACTGGGGCTGCAGGGACATGCACATAGTGAGGCTTGGCTGGTTTAACAGAGGTGACTTTGAACTACCACTGTGCTCCAGTAATTGTGAGATTGGTGAGCTCCAAAGCAGAACTGCAGGGGAAACTGGGTTATACTCAGTCATCATCCTTTTCTTTGCCATCATTTACGTGTTTCTGAGACAGGGGCACCGTTAACACTTTAAGCTCATTTTACGTAAAGTCTCATCAAGTTACTACGTTAGTCTTGCTAATTTTAAGTCTGACTTTTACCATCACATAAGAGATTTAATACACTACTGAATTGAATGTTTAAGATTTGGTCAATGAATAGCCTGGCAGAAAAGACTTTAAAATCATCACATAGGTAAAGATGTTCTTTCTCTGATTATTTTGCTCTTTCATTGGGTTTATACAACAATAAGCACAATTAATTGAGTGGCTACATTCCAAATCATCTATGTGTTACTCACAGTGAAATAATGGAAAATACTCAGTGTTGTTTCAGTGATTTCTCTTGGTGAGCACTTTTAAAGAGCTGTTGTGTTTGGACTAGATGGAAAATCCAATTTCCAAGACTGGGAATAATACTTTACTTTTTAAAATTGGGCATGTTTATTAAACTCATAAAAGTTAATAGAAACAACAAAAAGCCAGTAAGATCTGTGGAAGAAATAACAAGGTTTCTCTCCTTATAAAACTACCTTTGCCTGGGATGGCATTTTCCGTTCCTCTGCAGGGAGGGGGCCAGTCCCTGGTGCTGGGGAGGGAGGCTGAGTCAGTGGCAGGACTCACAGGTGTCCATCAGGACAGAATAACCTTGAACAACCTCCCAGAAGTTGTGAGCAGCTGCTCACTCCCCAAGGCAGGAATTTGCAGGGGAGCTGGGAAAGGAGTGTCTTCCAGGGAAACCCGTGAGCCCATCCCGTAACCAGGTGGGTCCTGAGCCTGGGCTTTCCGCTGGGATTTTCAGCCCTGATGGAACTGCCTTGACTCTGCCCCTGGGGAAATCTCTGTGGCTTTGAAGGCAGCAGAGTGAAGCTGGCATGTCCCAGCCTGGGGACTGCCCCCCTGGCCAGGCAGGGGTGGTGTGGGGGAGCAGGAACTGAAATTACATTTTATGCAAGCAGACTCTGGGATCCTACCAAAGCACTGGCCTTCAGAAAGATTATCAAGCACAACTCCCACTTATTTTTGAACATGAAGAAGAGAGAACAGTTTGCTGGTTATTTGCTCTATTCTGCTTGGTTTTAAGGTTTTCTTTCTAGCAGTCAGTGCCTACCACAAACTTGGCAAATGACCCAGAGAATGAAACATGTGGAGTAGCTCTCTGGTGGTAATAGAAATGGCAATGGAAAGGCTCAAACAACTGGACCAAAGCCAGGTTATGTTACAGAAATAAGGACTGTGTAAAGCAGGGAAAAGGTTCTCTTTCTCTGCAGAGTAAACTAAATAACAAGGGGGAAGCCCATCTTCTCTTAGGCATATAAAGAAGGGTCATGAGAAGCAAGGGAAGAGGTGCATTTAATGGACTCTGTGTTAGACCTGTAGAAGATGAATAGATTCCTTCAGACATAGCTGGCATTTGGGTTAGAGCATCCTTCAACAAGAGCCCATCTGTGACCCCGTTTCTCTGTAGGGCTATTCTCATTGCCAGGTGCCTGCCCCGATGAGAGCAGTGGCTGCTGGGCTGGCCAGCAAGATGCTGAGAGCCCCAGTTGTGAGGAGAATGTGTGGCTTTATTCCTTTGCAATTAACGTCATCATGTATAAATCTGCTGTGGGACTCCAGTGATAGAGAAAACTGATGTCCACCACTCCAGAGCATTAAATCTTCGGGCTCTGGCTGTGGGGATGCCAAACCCACTCGTCAGCTTGTTATTCTTGAGCCCATCAATTGTGTGGCAGTTGTTGCTGCCTCTGAACACCATTGTTTGAGCAGAGGCAGAGCTCTGCTTGGGCAGCTGAAAGAAATCCTCTCAGTGAGAAGCTCAGGTTTTGCTTTCATACACACTCTCAGTTTTCTATAATGGAACATGTCCCTGTAATCATTTTAGGAGCCTATAAAGCACTTCCCTGCCCCTTTTTCAGTATTGACTGTATAGATTTCAGTATTCAGTATAGATTTGGGGTTTAAGTTGTGCTTGTGTATTTGTGTGCACAATGCATGTCTGTGTGGGGGACTGTGGATGCAACCAGACAAGTTCCCAGCCTAAATGACTGATTTCCACCAGGATGGTTTGGCACCAGAGTTCCTGATTCTGGATTAAATTCAGGCAGATCAGACTTGGGTCTCTGCTATCTGTGTATTTCTGTAGGACCTGCTCTGCAAAGGATTTGTTTGAGGCTTCTGAGTATATCCAGGCTACAGGTGAGACCAATTTGAATTAATCCACTCACAGACAAGGTGCAGCTCTTGGTTGTGAAGTCTCTCAGTCTTGGGTTCACAGGGGCCCTCTGCTCAGAAGCTTTCTGATGTTAGGGAAGTTGAACATTACCTTTCTTCAAATAAATCACGTTATTTTGCACAAGACCTCAGTATTTTATCCAGCTGGTGCCAGGTATAATCCAGCACACCAGGCTGGCTGACCCAAGTATTTGCAAAGGCCATACGGTTCCCAGTGATGGACCATTTGGGGCTTGTTCTCATCACAAGCTTTTTTATCATTATTCTCCAAGTAGAAGCCTGCCACAAATAATGTATGTATGTCTGGCATGAGCTAACTAATGGCCTGCTGGCAGGATGGCTATTTTGCTGCCTACATACTTTGTACTTGAATATTCTAGTGGGATGGGAACTGTGTAATGCCAACTGTGGTAATGATGGGCTACCTGCACAAGCCTGTATAACGTCCCAGAAAATGGCTGTCTTTGGTACTCTTTCATTCTTTAAGCACCTTATATTACATAGGCTATAGGAACACCACAATTGAATATTAGAAAATATGGGTAAAATGAAAAAAAACCACAAATGCATAAGATTGAACTTAAATAATATTAGTCACATTTTTTCAGAACTGCCTTTGTTTCTTGAGGAGAAGGTAAGGGACTGTGAGAGTTGAAATTTCTTTTCTGAGCAATCCTTGTAATTATTTATGTCACCTCATGACAGCAGTCCCACTCAGGGATGCTGCCTTTGTGGTGCTTGTACAGCGGCATGAAAGATGATGTGCTGCTACAGGAGCGCCGTGACAATGTATCATCACCTGGAGAGCAAGGGAAGGGACTGGGGAAGGGAAGGGACTGTGAAAATCGTGTAGAAGGGAAAGGAATCAAGGAAAAATGATTTTAAGAGTGGGTTTTTTGCATTTCTTTGCAGGCTATTTAGATTTTTTTAAAAAATAAGTTAATTGCTCAGAATTTTAACCAACTCCATGGCTAAGCAAGTGACTCAAAATATTTGGTACAATTTGTCATTATGTCAGTGTTGGATCTTCACCTTTTCCTCTCTTACTTCTCCATTAGCTGTAACACTGAAAACCCCCTGTAGATTATCTCTTAAAACTTGACAAAATTTGAGCAGCTGCAGGAAGAGTTCTGTGAAAATTACCCATTGCTGTTTCTATATGAGCATCATTATGTTTCTGAAAAGAAGTCTGTATGCAAAAGGAGAAGTTACTTGATTTTTGAGCAAGGGTGTATGGCTGTAACATAATCATATGTTTATGTTCTGTACCTGCATTATTATTCACATACTTTATTTTTTTGTACTGATGAGACAACAACTGAACAACTGAATAGCAAGTTGTTGGTGCTGGTTGTGTTTCCTTCTCCCCTCTATCTGAGAATAATCTTTCTTTTTCCATCTATATAGTGCAAAGTAAATATGATTGAACAATTAGTATTACAGAATTACACATGGAATTGGATCTACTCAAGCTCATGATGCACAAGCAATGCAAGATCAGGCTCATAAACTTTCTGAAATTTTCTGCTACTTTTTGCATGCATTTACCCATTTAACTTGGAATCCACATTAAAACCTAAATGCTTCAGAAGCCACCATCACTATGTGATGTGTCAGAAGACTGGGATTGTTAATGCTCTCACTGTATTAAGATAAAATTGAACCAACACAGAATTTTCCAATTTTTGTTTAATTATCCGAGTCACTTTTTAATAGATTAGGAAGTTGTTTCACTTCTTGTAAACAAATCTATTTGTATGACGTTCCTTTCAACTCAAGGAAACCTGTTAAACCATCTTTCTTGCTTGAATTTTATATCACTATCAAGATGATGGAATTTAAATTGGTGATTAAAAACAACATCCTGAAGGATTTCATTTGCTTTTAAGAACCCTGAAAATGCAAGTGGTTCAATTAAGACCTGCTGGTTAAGACAAAGCCGTTACAGTTTCTGGAAATGTGAGAGACGCCACTAATGAGAATAACCCACCCTCTCCCTGCTGCTATGGAGGTGAGTTCAGCTCTTTGGAAATTCCCTGAAAATGCTTTTTTTTTTAAGGCACTTGGCAAGAAGGAGAAGGACAGAAAGAGCAGACACTATTTCAGACATATTTTGTTTCCAGTCTTATTTTTGCTTCCTTTCAGTTGCTATTTATTCTCAGCTATTATAATAATTCCATACTTAATAAGCACCTAGATAACCAAATACAGACAAAACCAGAGATAAATAAAATATTGATGTTATCTGGACATGCTGTGCTCCTTTGGCAATAAAGTAAACTATTTATACTGCTCTGAATAGCAGCATAAATTATAGATCAGATAATTATACCATGTGATTGTGGGAAATAATAGGATAAAACTGAACCAAAACAAAGCAGATGTGTAAGGAAGCAGCTTTCTGCTCTGCACTGGCTTTCCATGGCATTAGCTGGGAGCTAGAGGAAGAGGCTCAGATTTTGTTGATGCCAACTATGCAAATAATATTTGCTGCCTGGGCTGCATCTAATGATGGCTGGTGAGGAGAGCCTGTGGTTAGAATGCTTCACAGACTAACAGACTTGAAGAGGGATTTTGGTCCAGGAGTTTTAATTCAACCTCCTCCAAATTTCTAGAAAATTTTAAAAAGGTGTTGTAGTTTGAGATGTAGAAATTTCACTAACAATTCTGCATCCATTTTCTTTTTAACATGGATATGATGTTTTAAAAGAATGAGTTGTGTTTTGGCAATATTTAATGAAAACTTTCTTGTATTTGGTTGAGCTATTGGAAGGTTTTAAATGAAGGAAAGCTCCAGAGCCATGCCAAAGTAGCACAGTACTGATTTTTCCTCCTTGTCCTTAAATGCCCAACACTCCCAAAATGACTGAGAGAAAAGTCAAGAGGTACAGCATGCCAAGAAAATCTGGCAGAAAAAGGAGGAAAGCATTCTCCACAGGTGAAGTGTTTTCACTGGCAATTCCTTATCACCGAATATTCTCGGACACACCAGAGCATCTCCCATAATGATCTCGACAGCAGCAATACTGGTGTGTGCTGGTGGCAACCAAAAGCTGAAACCTTCTCCTGGCTTTGCCAGGTACCAGCTGAGCTGTTCTGGAGGAAGGGCCAGTTCTCTGCTCCCAAACCATCACGGTTCAAAGTGCTGGGCTGGCAGTTACCTGCAGCACCTCAGCCACTCTGATCCATCGCTTGCGCTCATTTGTACTTCATGCTCACAACCAGCATTTGGCAACTGGTAACGATGTCCTTGTGTGCCAGATGCCAAGGGAGCCAAGAAGCCTGAAAGAATGAAGCTCTTTGAAGTGGTAACCCAGACTCTCATTAAACACCCTGGTAGGGCTTTCATCCCTGCTCTGGACCTCTGTCTGCAACTGCTCAGTTGTTTTCGTTTCTTCCAGACACGCTATTTCATTACAGTGCCTACTGGATTAGATAGAAGAGCAATAATAAGTTTTATTGTTTAATCATTGATGAGTTTAGGGTAGATTGGACATGAATTCAGTTATGTCATTCTGAATATCATATTTCAAGATGGAACTGGGAACAGAACTGGTCCAAAGCTTGGTCAGAGGAGGCTGGAGCCAGGCCTGACAGACTGCAGAGGACTTGTCTCCTCACCCACAGCAGTGGAGAATGGGTCATGAGCAGGGAAGAACTCAGCCCTGTCCTCAGATACCACACCCTTCTGCCAAATGAGGAGAGAGGAATGGGAGGCTCCCACTGGTGCTCCTAGTGCTGGCTTCATCCTTTTCTTCCTTTTTCCAGGAACCAAAATCTCTGGGTTTTTGTCCCCTCCTGGCTATGTCCTTTCCTCAGTCTCACTGCAGAGGATGCTGTGCCAGGATGGGTGTAGGACTATGGTGGTATGAAATGTCCCATGATTGGGACAGCAAGGAAGGAAGAGAGGATTCAGAAATACTTATTTGTAAACCCTTCCACAGCCTCCCTCAAAAATCCCACTCAGTCTTCCTAGCCCTCCTTTTCCAACAGCTTCCTAAAGCTGCTGATGTCTCCTCTCACTCTATTTTCACTGAGACTTCCCTTGCTCACCCCCACTGTCACATCCTGACTTCTATTCAAACAGGCTTTGAAAGCCATGGAACTCCCAAAGAAACACCTCACCCCACCCAACCCCTGCCATTCTCTTCCTGGCACCAACATAAATTTGAGTTTTGCTTCTGTTGCTGTGATGTTTGGAGGTGAGTGCTGTGGTGATGAGACACTGTTGGGAAAGGAATTCAAAACAGTCTGTGCTCTGGAGTAGCTTCATTTGAGAATCACTGCACCTACCTGGGTTTGGATTGCAACACCTACCCAAACAAATCAGTAATGCCTGGTGGAGAGCAATAGCTCAGTTTGGCAGCCAGAAGCCCAGTTTGGGAACCAGTAAGTCACCTGTTGGCATGATAACTGAACCAAAAAATCTTCATACATCAGCATAATAATGTAGGCATAGATTTAGATTAATTTCTTAATTTGATTCATAAGAGCCTCCTATATTCTGTTCCAATTTTTATTGCCTCTTGTATATGCTTATATGCTTGAGTTTGCTTTGCTATGAAGGAAAAGTAATAAAAGATGATTCTGCAGGTGTTATCATTGTTTATAGCTCTCATATATCTTTGCAAAGCCAAACTGGTTATTAGAAAGCCCAACTCCAGAGCAGTGTTATCTGCAGCATATAAGATGCTTTTCCAACCTGTGTAGTAAATACACAGAGCAGTCTCACTCTGGTTGTTCCCTGCATTAATGAACTCACACAAAGCTAAGGATCTGCTCAGCCTAAAATCCTGTGTAGATGGCCTTGCTGATTTACAGTGCTACTTTTGAAATAATTGAGGCGTGTGCTGGGACATTTTTCTCTGGAGCCTTTTATTCAGCAGTTTCACAACCATAAGTAACTGCAGTGAGCTGATGCATCAGCCGGTGCAGCTGAGGACAGACGGCTCCTCTGAAGGCATGGAAATAATTCCTGTCTTAGAGTTGCCCAATTATTTGTAGGAATTAATTCTTGATTCATTCTGTGCAGATCTTAGTGTAAGTTAAGGGTCTTCATGTAACGTGAAAATACTCTGTAGCTGGTAGGTTTGACCTAATAATATAGCAGTGACTTAATATCAGAGCTATGTTTATGTGTCTATATGCTGATTTAATTACCTTTTCAGTCAGGTGGGTGGTCTTAGTTGGATGCTAAATAGTATTTCAGGAGATCAGGAGGTAAACAGTGTTATCAAGTCTTCATGAGGATGAGTAAACCCATCTGTTAATATAGACCTATTTTTCTACAAATACATAGGAATGGAGTCTAATTCTAATCAGAAAACATATCTAGATGGAGCACCCCAGTGTGCAGTGAAGTGAACTGTGATGGTTTGAGGAGTTAAGGTGGGATAAAGGTGGCTGTGGTTTTTGGAGTGACCTGTATCTGTAGCTCTCAGGTATAGCTGTATATACAGCTCTCAATTGTATATACAGCATTAAGACACAGTGAGAAACATGTATAAAGAAGAGCTGTTAGATACATATTCTGTATTCTGGTGGGGTTTACAGGGATGTGACCTACTCCTGGGCACAGGGCACTCTGAAGCACATCCTGCATGTGCTGTCAGGAGGGAGGCTGCCCTGTGTGCTGTCCCGGTCAGGGGCACAGCTGTATTGCAGTTATTTCTATTCCCATCAGTAACAGTTATGAAGACCTTTGCAAATTGAAATTTGCTTGTCCTTGCATCACCCCTGAAGTAATATGATATCCATTTTACAAATGGGAAGCTGAAGTACAGAGAAACTGGATGACTGTCTCTAGCCTCACCCTCAATCAATGTGTATCAAATTAGCTTAATGGTCATTCGAATGCTCAGATTTGTCTAGAAGAAAGTGTGATTACCACCAGGTAGTGGTGTCATAAGTGTGATCACTCACTTGTCAATATGGTCCAAATGACCAGACAGTATAAAGAGATGTTGCTGCTTGTCCTGAGAACTGTCCCTCAAGTTAGTCTTTCAGTCATGAAGTTTGACAATGCAAGTGGTCAGGCTCAGCTTAGCTAATGGTATTACCCTGCTTTCTCTGTCCCCCCCATTAGGTGCTATTAACATAGTTTAATAGAGTGGCACAATGAGCTGGTAAATAAAATTGCTGAAAGTGAGGAATGTTGTGCTGCATATCCTTTGTTATTGTGTTTCCACTCTAGCAGTAGTTTTCAGTGTTAAAATGAATATACTTGATGAATGATCCATCCAGACACTTGTATCAGATGTGCAGTGAGATTCTCAAGGGTAAAGCTCATTAATAACTAGTATTTGTTCTAATAAGTTTCTCCAAATAAAGTCTGACTGACCTGGTGGAATCCTAAATCCTGAGCACAAGTGCTGCTACTCTTCAAAGAGATTTGGTAGCCTTGATGATATATTGCTATCACTAAGGGAGACTTTCAAAGCTAGAAAACCCAAGGAGCAAAAAAGTGAAAGCATCCACTTTATGCAAAGCTGTCTGGTACTGATGAGATGAAAAGATCAGTCATGACTAGCCCAGTGTTAGGAAATAAAAGACAGGGATTCCAACATGCACCTACTGTGACTTCTATAGCCAGTGCTCCAGTGGTATGAACCAGTTCTCACCACTGCAGTCAGTGGAGTTGTACCAGTTTACAGTAGAGGGGAGCTGGGTCCTGCACTTCAGCACACTGCAAATGTCAGCTCTTAGTAGCAGAAATAGAAAAAATGGAGCCCTGTTGTGATGCACTGCATGATCACCAGCCCTTAATCTACTTAATCAAGCAGAAATAATAGAAACTGGCTAATCCTGACACCTTTGCTGTCCCTTTCTTGAAAGAGTGTTGACTTTCTCAGCAATCCCCATACTAATGAATTTTTAGCAAGATGACTAAAGGGGAAAAGCAAATGACAATGAGTTTGTTATTTGCTTGCATTTTCCTATCACATAACTTGAGGCTAATCCCAGCTATTCATATCAAAGTGCAGTCTTGTCTCCAAATACTTCACTGCACCATTTTCTTAGCATTCTGCTTACACATTTCCTATGTTTCCAGGACTGAGAGTGGAAGGGGTTTTTTTAAAAACAAACAAACAAACAACAAAACCAAACCAAACCAGAGTACCATAGTATATTTAGAAAGCAGTAAGTTAAATCAAATGTTGAAAAATAAAGGAAACTCCACAGGATCAAAGTAATTTCTTCTGTATGTATTTTCTTCCATTCATTCTACCACTGCAATACAAAGGCCAGTGTTCCTCTCTCTTAGAGATAAGATAGACCTTGGCTCTGGTATAATTTTTTTGTGCACTAGCTCAACCACTGAGAGCCAAACACCACAGATGAGATCCTTCAATTGGAGCTTTGCAGAAAATTATTTTTGTCTAATTTTTATTTAGTCACCTTGTAGATACTGACAAAGAGGGAAAGGGAAGAGCAGCCCTTTCAGATACTGCAAAGTGTGGGTTAACCAGTGCAGTGAACATGCTGAGCTTTGCAGGACATGTCTTTGATCTGCAGAGGAGACTGTGCCTGCAGTGGTGACAGGGACCTCTGGGTAAGACAAAGCTGTAAACCCCATCCCAACTGATGGTGCTGTGATGGACAGAGTGGGGATGGTGAGCTTCCCAGGATGAAGGAACAGGAACATCCTTAGGTTTCTTTTGACCCAGACAGTTCCATGGGGGACTCATATTTTAATGAGTTGTATCTATCCTTTCCTAGAGGTCCTATGGAAATTAGTCTGAGTGTTGAGGTTCCATATTCTGACTCAAATGCAGAAGCAGATGCAGTCAGTGGAAACTCGGGGTGTATGTCATTAGGGAGCCAATCAGGTAGGGTTTATACAAACACATTAGGGCTTGCATGACTCAGTCGCTGGTGCTCTTGCCGTCTCCTTCCTACATTTATTCAGAACACACTTCCAGTGCAGCTGAGCACATACCAGATACCGAGACATGCAAACATCGCCTCTGTTTGTGTAAAGTCACTCTTTAGCAAATTGGCTTCATAAGCTGTGATTATACATTGATAGTGTTGATGTGTGTAGTCAGCTAATCCCAAAACATAGAGACAGACAATCCATTTTGAATTAAAAGATTGCTGAGAGAGCTGACACCGTTATGGGTGAGCATTGGGATATTTCATTAAGAAGGGTTAGATTTTGTTAAAGTTTTAAAATTCTGATGTGGCTGAAACAGGAAATAATGAATGATTTCTAGTATCAGTTTCAGGACTAAAGCATGTTACAGAAAGGGAAAAATTTTGGCTTACATTCTGGCAACTTTTAAGAGCTGAGACTTTGGCATTCTTTGTAAAGGAAGACTCTTGAACTGTATGTACCAAGTGGGCACACATTGAAACTCAGTTCACTTTTGCAATGTTTTTTCCAGGGTATCATTGGTGTAGTATGATATTGTTTGTATAAAGTGTGCTTGGGCTTAGTGTTTTTCCATTACCAAGCCCTTAGTTTTATTTTCAATAGCAGAGAAACTGCATCAAATATATTTACAGCTGGTACAATATGAGTCTGAAAATTGTAATGCTTCAAGAAGCTGAGAGATAAGTGACATAATGTGTGATGAATGAATGAATGAATGAATGCAGCTAGAATGGTTAAACAGCTCCACAGAAATAGGTCTTTATATGGAGAAAAAGGAAGCATGTCTGAGGTAATGCATTCATTTTTTCTGGCATTTAGATGGCAAGACTGAGAAGAGAAAATAAGATCATGAAATGGACTTTTTTACAGTCTGCTTCTCTGACCCTCGTTTAAGGCCAAAGAGACCTTCAGTGTCTTGACACTGACAGAGGCTGGTGATCCCAACTGAAATGTCTTCTAACACTGCAGAGCTGGTGATGGCAAAGGCAACTAAAGGGTGGAGTGAAATGAAGGACGAACTATTGGGGTCCTTTCCAAAGGGGGCATGAGGATGTGTCTGTGTGTTGGCACAAGATGGACACAGTCTCAGAGGATACAGGGACCTCTGCTACAAACTGCAGACTCAGCAATTGATCATAAACTTGAATTTTTCAGTTAATTGTAAAGTAATGATGAGCTGCCAAAGTGTCCAGTCTAGAAAGAGCTGCCATGATTCTCAAGTGCATCCATTAAAATATCCTTGGTGGGGAGGGGGAGTGTTTACACCATAGTATAAGACATTGGCAAGTTTTCATTTAGAATAATCACAAATAAAGGAATAACTATAAATTAGCTCAAATTCAAAAGCATCAATGCTTTAAATAAACTAAGAAATGTCAAGTGTGTTAGGCTCTTCAAGGACAGGGTCCATTCACATTCAGTGGGATTCTGTCCAAAAATCCACACTTCTCTTTTATTGCAGAACATTTCTCAGCTCTAATTAGAGGTCAAGCTTTTATAAACTAAATATACTTGGGAAAATGAAAAAAAAGGCAACCTACAGTAAGTCATCCTGAAAGACAAACTTGGAAGAAAAAATAAATGTTGCCCTGTGTGCAGAAAATATTACAACAATTTATCTTTTTGTGTCATGGTGAACCTCTAGGAAGATGTAAAGCAAGGAAAAATAATGGCAATGGCAGATATTAAGTTTAGAATTGTAGCACTTAATTTATTAGACAGCAGACATCAAAATACTCTAAAATGTCTATTTTGTCTGGAGGCAAATGACTTAACACAATCCCTGTAATGGCTTATTGCACCAGTAAACATTTTGGGAAGCTCCGTATGGAGAATTTTATAAAGATATTAGTAAAATTAAATTTTGTGTAAAGAGCACTTAATGACTCTTTAGAGAGCCTGCTCACTGTTGAATCGTAACAAATATGAAAAACATTTTTTTGATTTCTGCTTAACACTCAGGACCTGACTATTTCCTTGCTATTAAGGAAAAGCCATGAGAATGGGAGAGCTGCCTGCTGAGGTGAGCAGATTGGGCCCCAGAGCCCACTTTTCCTAGGTATGTATTGCCAGGGAGTAACACAGGATGATTGGACCTGGACAGCTTGGCCCTGAATTTCTCACTGTGTGGGCAATACCTCTGCATTTCCTATTCCTGCCTGTCAGTTTAGGATTGTTTGCAACTGTTTGTGTAAATCTTTAAAGCAGAAGTGAGCACAAAGCTGCAGTGTCAAATCCTGCTTTGGTCTGCATGCAAATGGGCAGAAATGTGTCTGCGAGGGAAATGCCCAGTTTTGGTCATGTGTGTGTGAGTCTTCTGGGTGTGAATGTCGAGTATGTCAAATAAAATATTTAGATCCTCCATCTATCATTTAGAAATGAAGCAATAGTGTCATGAAATCATGTCCAGCATGACACAGGCTGTAAAACTTCATTTACTGTGGAGGGAAATTTTTTTCTGTGCTACTTATGATAGTGCAGTTTCCATGCAACTGAGAAACTATTTTTTTGCATTCATTATAGTACAATTGCACTTACACAGATCAGACTGATGGTCTCAGCTTCTGCATGTGTCAAGTCCTTTGGACACCAGGACCATTACAAGGCTCAAGTCAAGAAAGTGTAGTAGATGAAGTTTCCTGTTCTCAGGTCTAATCATCAACTGGAGCAGATGCAACAAAAAATACCATTAAAAAGTCATTTTATATAAAGAATTGTAAAAGAAATCTATTTACATGCAATTCAATGAATACAGAAAGAAAGAAAGAAAGAAAGAAAGAAAGAAAGAAAGAAAGAAAGAAAGAAAGAAAGAAAGAAAGAAAGAAAGAAAGAAAAAAAAAAGATGAGAAAAAAAGAAGCCAACCAAAACTATTGCAATGGTGTAATATCCCATTACCACACTTTATGGCAGTGGCATCATACAGAGTACTGAAACAGTAAAGGAATGAGCCATTAAACTGTGGTCAGAGCTATAACTCTACCCTCCAAGTTTAAAACATATTGGGTCTTATCTTCCACAGTGTAAATCAGTCTTGCTGTCCCATTGTCAGTGGAGTTGTACCCATTTACAGCTGCCAAGGATCTGTCTCATTAGGTTCATCTGACAAACTGTGCTGCAAACCATGTCTTTTGCAAGCTCTACAGTTATTGCTGCCAAAAACTTTTCAACCTTGAGAGACTGAAAGAAATGTGTGACAAAACAATTGCACTTTGGGGATAAAGCATCTCCTAAAAAAATCTGTTTCTCTCTGTCTGGTTGCCAAATGCTTCATCTCACATAAGCAATTGAAAAGTCTCCTTTGAGCAACTTCTCATGAATAGCTTACCTGCTGCAAAAATGCCTGGTGTGAAGGCCCATCATAAGTATTTAAACAACCTATTCTCACACCCAAGGGGAACAGCTGCTGACCTTCTCTCACAGGACTATCCTGGCTGAATGTGAGGGTGTTGGTCAGTCAGGCAACACTTGGGGGATGAACTTTTGGCTTATCTCTTCCTGCCAACACCCACCACATCCGAGCTCACAGGCTGACCACTCACTCTCTTTCTGTGGGCAGGCACAGGATATTCACAACAATCCAGAGTGTTTCTCTAGCTCACCAGCAGAGTTTCATATATATGAAAATATTCATAGAATTCATACTGATATCAAAAAAGTGCATGAGAGGCAGAACTATTCTCATTTAGTGATCTGAGACAAGGAGACATTTAAAAGTACCAGGCCAAAGTCTCCAGCAAATGTGGGATAAGGTCAGAGTAGTGGCTGTACCTGCTGCTCCATGGGAAAACCTACTCTTCTGTGATCTCTAGCCTGATTCAGCCAGACACCACAGAGATGAAATCATTTGAGAGATGCAGAAGGACTACTTGATCAAGCTAGGAGCTATGCTAGAAACTTGGGAGCGAATCACTGAAAAACAGGAAGGGGAAAACAAGATGGGAAGAAGTGTAATACTGGTCCAGGATTAGCAAAGATGTTATTGAAGGACAATATCTCATGCAACCTGGAAGGAAAAAGTAGTTGAAGAGTATCACCCTAATGGTGGCATCTTAGCCAGGTTATCCTGTCTCTAAATCACACTGGTGAACAGCTCTGGTGAGAAGCTCCATCAGGAGGGCTCAGTCCTGAGCACTGACACCCTCCATGCTCTTCAGAGGCATCTCTGTGTGTGGGGTGTGGCTCTGGACTTTGGACAATTGACTTACAGACAGGTGGACACCTTTGGAGATGGCCACAAAACAGGTTATAAACCTTTCTGGCTGGTGTTTCTCTACTCCTGGGACAAAAGTGTCTCCCTCAAGGAGTAGCTGCTCAGTCACATGTTGGTACAGCAGAGGCTGAGTGTGACCCTGTGAGGATAACAAGCATTGAAAGGACTCTTGGTAGCCTGGAAAAATAGTATATCTGGAAAATAGTTTCTTGAAAAATAACGTACTCTACTGTTCAAAATTTAGGGTGGCAGATAATGGACATTTTACCTAGTCTTTTGAAATTTAAGTAAAAAGTAAATTTGAACTATTTTTGTCATCTGATGTACCGGGCTTTTATGCATTAAAGGCTCTTTTATTGTAACATTTATATAGCTAAAGAAGTCTTAATTTATCCCTATTGATTTTAACTTGGACTTACTTATACACTGTGGACAAGCCTCTTCAAGAATCAATATTTTTACATTTTGACAAATCTGCTGCAAATGCATTGTTTGCCTATCAATCCTTGACTTTTGAGTAGCTATAAAATAAAGAGGGGGGGGAAACCAAAAGGAAAGCCAGTCAGCATAAACCCTTCCCTATCTGCCTTACCGCTGCTCACAGTAAGCCTCATTGAGCATATGTGGTATATGCTCTCTGCTAAGTCATCAAGCTGTGAATTTAAGGTCTCACTCAAAATGATGTCATTGTGGGATATCTTATTCCTCAAACTGAGTAATTCAACAATGACACCAGGGAGGAACTTTCCAAGTGTTCTAAGCCTTAAAAGCGTATCAGAAGCACAGATGAGAGCAGCGTCCTCATTTTCCAGGCAGAGGGAGAAAAGGTCTGTCAAGGTGGTAGGAAGGCTATGGAGCAGATAAGGAATTTTCTCCAGGTGGATGTTCAGCTTCTGCTTCAGGCACTGTTTGGTGGAGCACAAATGACTGTACCGAACCAAACTTCTTCTGAGTGTAGTCCCTAAAACTGTGATGTTGCGCAGGGCACTTGTAGACAGTCTATAAAAGTTCTGCTTCATTGCTTCACTGAGAGCTGTGGGATTTTGCCATTGACTTCAACATCCACAAAGACAGCTCCAAAATATTTTTATACTATTTTTTTGTTTTTAAATGGGCTGCTTCTGTTTATAGTCCCTTACGCAACATTAACTTTGGTGACCGCCACTTAGCAGGTCATCTTGGGTCCCACTGACATCGGCAGGATTAAGCAGGGTCTTAATTTTAGTAATGAGAAGCTGTCAGACAATTTCTACTGATGTTTATTCACAAATGTAAATTCCTTTAACAGTCATTGAGGGCTCTGAGGGACACCTGTTGTTGTTTAATTTCTTCCAGCAAATGCATTTATTATGATTATGTGGCGCTCAGTCAGGAGCCTTTTTCAGGGAGATTAGGAGGAAGGGTGATGGGCACCTCAAGTCCAGTTAAATCTGTTTAGAAGGCAAATATCTGAAAGTGCTGCAGGCATTTCTCCTCAGGACAGCTTCTCTGGACATTTTAGGGAGTTGCAGAGAACAGGAGCCATCGTAGCCTTTGCTGATTTCAGCTGGAGAATGGGATTTACCTCACAGAGTTCCTCAGCCACAGGAGACCACTCCTGCATCCCACCGGTGTGAGGACAAGGCTAAGAAAAGCTCCCCTGTGGTCGCTGAAGATGCTTTTGACTGTCTCTGTTCCCCTCTGCACTGCAATATGCAGTGGCTGCATCCCAGAGGCTGCAGCACCCCAGCCTGAGCAGCACTGCCTTCATGTCTTCAGAGCAAGGGTGAGGGTGTCCCCCTCAATGAAACTGCTGTCCTACGTTTAGCAGGAAGCTGTTCTCCTAACAAGGTTACCAGGAAGCTGTTCCAATGAAGTGCTTATGTTGAGTCAAGTCCGCCGTGCCCTCCTGCCATGGCCCTGCTGGCAGGCTGCTTGTACAAGTGCACACAAAGGCAGAAAGGGCCCTTCAGACAGAGTGAATGCTGATGGCACATAATGATTATTGCTGAATCCGTGCTGCATCTGATAGCATCACACTAGGCAGTTAGAGTTAGTTGCCCATTATTCTTCACCCTTAGCTAGCAGGAAGAGGAATGTTCAAGAACATCTGACAGGATAGCACAAGGTAAGGTACAGGCTTGTTATAAGGAGAGAGTGAATCAAGAGCACAAAATGAGAGGTCTGGAGCTCTGCAAAATGAGGCTCTGAAATACATAACACTATTATTTAATGATGATATTAATCTAGTCATCCAGTTTATTGCTTCCTGCTCTTACCCCACTCTGTAAGACATCATGCATCTACTGCAGTCTCAGTTGCTTTCAAAAAGTTTCTCCATCCAATAGAGAAAACAAGAAGGAACAACAACTCTGCAGTTCCTCAAAAACCTGCAGTGCCAGTCACTCCACTGATCTGTCACTGGGAATGTAGGCTCTTACTCTGTAACTGCAGAGGATGCAATCTTGGAGCCCTTCCTCCTGGTACCACTGCAGACAGTGCTGGCTCCAGAGTCACTGGGCCACTAAAATACATGTGCTACCCTTTAATCTTTTAGATGAACCAAATAGTAGTTAAAGTTTTTAGTAAAGATACATATTTCTTTGGAGATTACAGGCCGATTGCTTGATTTCTGGTTGAGAAAGATGCCCAGGGTGCCCCAGCCCAGATTTCAATGCTGTAGTAACAGAGATCTTGCTTTCCCAATTTCTAGAGGCCAAGGACATTCCCAGGCACAAGTTAGGGAGGAAAATCCTTCTTTGTTCTTCCTTGTCATTTGTCCTAATCAATAGTAGCCTCCATGAACTTGTTATCAACTCTCAGATTTAGGGATAGAGAACTATTGTCTAATAGTATAGTTTTGATAGTTTTGATAGTTACTAACATTAGTTATACATAAAACATAGCAAGATAGTGATTGGACTGCCCTAGTGTGAGATGTTTGTACCCTCTTGCTCATGTCTAATCTCATTGCTATTTTGTATTTTGTGTGGTTTTCTGGATCCTCTCCAAAGCTGTGCACGGTCCTGCAGATTCCCAGCAAGCTGGGAGGTGCTGTATCACTGAGACTGTGTATACACCAAATGGAAAAACCAAAGAAGCAGGCAGAGGGTATGAGCTGTGACATCAAGAGGTAAAACCTGGAGGTAGTGAAGAAAGATGTAACTGCAATTTTGGGTTTATTTCCCGCTCCAAGGACAGGATGTCATTCCCACTCTTGCCCTTTTTGCATTTAGATGCAAGCCTGAATCAAACCAAAAAGATCTGGTTTTGCGGAAATGTTAAGCAACTTTTTTTATTTTTTTTCAATAAAAGGACTCAGCTAAGTAATTCTGACCATTTAATTGGAAAATACTCTGCACTGTTCTTGCTGACCCCTCTGAACAAGGCAACATTATCACCAGCATGCAGAAAAGTCCCTGACAGAAAGCACACAGAGTATCTTTAATACAGTACAAATAAGGGGGTGGGACTGAACTTTGGGGTGCTCTTACAGTCATGGCATCTATTCCTCTGAAAGTGCATGCCCTCTGCCTGCTTCCAGGGAAACACCAAATTGCATTATCAGCTGCTCTGAATGCCCAGAACTGGTGCACAGATTAGAGCATCTGACAACATCAACTGTTTGCTCTGCATGCAGGAATATCCTTCTCTGCAGATGTTCCTTATCTGTGTTGGTGTATATTGGTCAGTGCATTCAAGTAATGTGCAGAAATAGAATACCTGGGGTGGAATCCAGACTGGGAAGCACTTGGCACAGATTGAATCACAACAGAGCTATAAAAAGCCCTTTTCAGCAGTGCTGGACAATAAAGCCAGAAAGATACTATTAGTATGATCTAAAATTCACCAGTTTCTGTTCAGTGTTTGAAAACTTGCTGTGTCCTTTCTTTGGGTTTGCTTGCTAACTTTTCCCAGGACCACAAGTGGTTTTCCTCTCCATTTGGGTCGAATGCCTGACTGTCCCTGCAGCCAGATGGGGAGGGAGAGCAGTGGTGGCACCAGAAGGTGCCACCTGGATGTGTGGCACGTGGGCACCCGTTTTCCCCAGCTCTCACTGCCCCTGCAGTGCTCGAGCTATGCCAAAACCACATTAGCTGACATCGTCAATAAAAACACGGCCATTGCTTTAAGAAATTGTGCAGTACTGAAACATACTCATTTCCATGGAAAATTGCCTTGCATTTTTTGTCAAAACACTGATTAATGCTTTATAGGTTAGCATCTTTCATGAAAATGGTTTTAATCCCAGAATGTAGAAAACACCTTAGAGGCTGGAAGCTTTTTGTTATGAATGTCATGCCTGGCTGTTAATACTATAGACCCTTGATTTTCTGTGTCCTCGTACTGTGGTACGAGGCATCACTTTTATCATAAATAGGAAACACATAGCCATTTTCTATGCATAAGGGAAGCACTTTGTTCTCAGAGAAAAATGAATTATGTAGTCAAAACAGGTGACACATAGTAGATGTTGTTGCTTTCCATAACCTGAGATGTAACCCAGCTGTGCCCTTTGCTTCTGCAGATGTCAGCTGTACCATCTGCTGCTGAAAAAAAAATACATGCATCTCTGTGGCAACACTGAGCAGTTCTGTGGTCTTTTCTGCACTCTGCTTGAGCTCTGCATTTTTAAATAGCGTGACCTTTATTGATTCTTACAAAAATGAACTGTGCAAAATGGAAAACCTGAAAAATATACTGACAAAATTCCCTTTTAGGACAAAGAATACAATTATATTACAGAAATGTTAAAACTAGAAGAGATGAAATCAGTTAATTTCCTCTGAAAATGTTTGAGAGCGCTTCAGAAAAATAGAATGGGTGACAAAGGGAACAGAGATCTGATCAGGGAGACAGTGGAATGGGAAAAATACTTGCTCCACTGAAATAAGAGGTAGTTTTGGCATTGCCTTCAGTGGAATGAGGATTTCATCAACTATACTGTTTAATACATCACAACTTTATAGTGCTTTTCCTAAGGAGGATGCTGTGTCCTGAACTCCTCTTTGCTGTAGGGGATTCTTTGTCGATTCTGTAGGTGCTGTGGATTCTTTGCAGCATTACCTGGCTCCTGGCAGCTGCTCAGATGATGCTGGGAAGGGTTGCAACCAGTCCAGGAAGGGGAAACCTGCATAGCAGTGCAAGCCTTACTGGTGTGCATCCCTCCTGTTTCCTGCAGCCAGGTCAGCTGCTTTCTTCCTCCTCTCACAGAAGCTACAGAGGTGTTTTCTTTCCATACATAAAAATCCTCCACTCTGTTTTTCCCAAGGATCTCTAGGACAGTTTCCCTTGGCTGACCCTCTAGTTCCCACACCTGCCAGTTCAGCTTTTCTTCCCCTCTACCCTGTCCCCACGCACTTTGAGCTGTAAGAAGAAAACATGGGCCCTTTTGCAGCCTCCATCCTTGTTCATACCTATTCCTTGCCCAGGCTGGACAGCATAAGGTCTCCAGTTGTAGACTTTATTGCCAGGCTCCAGTGAGAAACAGCACCACAAAAAATACTCAAGCAATTGTTTTGTACTATGAAGACTTTTATCCATAGTTCTGTTTCCTTTTCTTCAATTGATCAAATTCCAGATGGCTCTAGAAGGAACAGAAGTGTTGTGGTTTAGTGGATAACCAAAGAGTTACAGTGTGCTGGAGACATGGCAAGTAGCTTTAACTCTGCAGTCTTGTGTTGTTCTTGGCTACTACCAGCTTGAAGTAAAAACCCCCAAGTTTCTAACTATTCAAATGAAATCCCTCAAACAGAGCTGGAAAGTGTAACTGTGCCACCTGGGTTTCAGAGTTTCAATGTCTACATTATTCTGGGACTAATGGCAGGAAATGATTTCTGCTCTTGCATAGCTTCTAGGTGAGAACTCCATGTGTATAAATACCCACAAGCCTAGTCTTACAAACCTGCTTTCCTAACAAAAACAGAATGGAAGACAAATTTAAGCAGTTATGTGCTGCTTTGTGTCACTACAATACAGCACTTACTCTTAAAACAGCCACTGTGTCAAGTGGTCCAGACTCCCTTGAAGAAATGCAAAAAAAAGAAAGATTCTACTAAAAATAGGAAAATGAGGACTTGTGCTATGAGAGGGTCTGATGGGGGCTATCTGGTGGAGGGGCTGGCTGCTGTGTAACTCATCAGCACTGCTGCAGCCTGCACATTCCATATGGCTGACCAAGAACGGGGACAGTTTCCTACGTCTGGGTAGGTGACGGTTGTTTGTGGAAGTTGAGACACATTGTGAGGGGTATGTCTAAGACTGTTTCTGGGAGATGATTTACTGTTATAGTAGGGGAAACTGCAGACTCCTCCAGAAAAGAACATTTGATGTCTAACAGACAGGCGCTGGTGTAAATGTTTATGAAGAGTTTGTTAAGTATGACGTTGCCTGTATGGCAATGCACAAATGACTTTGCTAGTGAAAGATATTATAGAATCAGCTGGGCTGGAAAACACCTCAGATCATCAAGTCCAACCCTTGATATGTTATGACATAAAAATCAGTGGATAAGGAATGGATGAGAATGGTGCCAACACAGGACCACTGCTATGACAAATGTAGTGCTGAGCAAGAGCAGAAAGAAGAAAATCTATTAACTACATATATTCACTGTTAGTGCCACATCTTGAATTTGTCATTTTAAGATGCTATTAAAATTAATACTGTCCTGAGAGGTACTCCTGGAAATAGGTATAAAATTGCCTAATTAGTTTAGAAAAAAGAATTCCAGTGAGATGCTAGATTTTGGGGGAGAGGTGGTGGGCAGATAAGTATGCCACCAGACACTCATAAAATGGACTCTCTCTGGAGAAGAATGCTTTGCCTCTGATTTCCAAGAACTGCCTTGCAGCAGAACTGAAGTGGGAACTGAAGATCACAATTGCAAATCTTTCAATTCTGAAAGGTATTCTTTCACTTATTAAAAGGGCATTTTACTGAATGGATTCATACCACAAATCAGTGGGTTTAATTAAGTGAAAAAAATTACCCTCTTATTGAAACTCTCTTTCATTTACAGATGCAGACCCTGAAATCTCTGGTCAGTAGTTTTCATGTCCATGATTTAATCTGACAGTGAAACAGAGGGAAACCCTGATATTCACCTCTGGCTAAACAGATGCCAATGTTTTTCAGATCTCTTCCTCTTCCTTCCATCCAGTCCACTGTAGGAGCCACAAACAGATTAAATGGCCTGGCTGTGGGATCTGTGAAATAATCAGAATAGCTACACTGGGCTAACAGCTGATGGGGGAGATCAGTACATTTTCAAATGTGAAATGATGTCAGAAATAAAGAAAAAGCACAGGCAGGTGCAGGAGCTGGTGCAGAGAGTTTCTGTGCAGTGGGAGGGAAGAGCTAGAAATGCCAGCAGGCAAAGGCAGAGGGAAATGTGGGAGTGAGGGGGGACCTCCCCAGCTCCACGCTGTGGGAACTTGGCCTTTTTCACATGGAGTTGTTCTCTGAATCACACCGGTCGGGAGTCCTGGGTGTGGTTAGAGGTGGGGAGGGACCCAGCTGAGCATTTCTGCAACCCTGACTGAGCCTCTGGTGTCCCTGCAACAAGGGATTTATCCTCCCACCGTCGGAGGTTGGGAGTGTTGGCGCTTTCTGGCCATCGGCACAACAGCAAGGCCTGTGGGGACACTCCGCTCTGCTATGGCAGTGCCCAAGTCAGTAAGTGAAGTCACAGCCTGCTATTGATTTTCTCTTTCACAGATAATGAATTTGGGAATCCTCTGGGATTCCGTGTGGGGGATGTGCTGACACAGAGCTATGGGAGGGCCCCTGTGTCCCAGTCTCACACCAGGTAGCCACTACTGAGACACATTGCTGTTACAGTGATGTATTAATATTCAATTTGAGTGTCTCATCTTACTTAAAAAAAGAAGGGGGAGATGTAGGGAAAAGGGATGGGATTGGCCTGATAATCCTAATAAAAGTAAGCCCTTTTAAATGAGTAATTTTATAAAATACCAAGTACTTGTGCTGAATAAGAAGTGAAGCCTGCTGCTGTTAGCTTTGGCAATAACAGGCTGCTTGGAGTATTAAAGCCACCATGAGGGAATACCTCGAAGCAGTTGCTTCCAGTGAACCACAGAGACTTTGGGCAGAAGATCCTTTCAATATGTAAGTGCAGGGAAACATTTTCTTTCAAAAATAAACAAACAAAACGCCAAATTCCCACTACACTCAAAGCAAAACTTCTGCAAAAACCCCATTAATGGTACAGTGGTACTGCATGCTGGAACTGCCAGACCCTGCCTCAAGCAGACACTGGTAGAGCCTTCTCCCTGTGAGCACAGAGAGGCAGAGAACAGGAGCCCCACATGAACAGCTACAGTAAATGTTAGAAACCATTTGAGAATCAATATTAATAGTTAAAATTTAGTTTTGTTGATTTATATATTAATATTCCCTGCTTCTTTCTTATGGAAGGCAGTGGTTGTAACACTTGCAAAGCCCCCACAATCCTCAGAATTTGCTTAGATAGTGATTTTGAAGCTATGTGCTGCTAATCAATGAGGTAATGATTTCTTCCATGCTGTAATCCATCATTTTATCACAGCACACAATTTAGCAATTTGTTTATGCTAATTAATACAACAGCCAGAGCAGTTCTGAACACAGCTCTAGGCTATGGCTAGAGAAATGTTTGCCACGTTATTTACATTTCCTCCATTTACCATGGGAAAGGCCCCAAATCCAAAATACACCAGGGAAAATTTACTAAGATAGCAAAAGTATTCCTCTTGCAATCGTTGAGTTTCCCTCAGTGATCACTGCAAAGGAGGCTTAAGGAAAGCTGCTCTCAGCTCCTCAGATCACTGAGTGCCCAGGTGCAGCTGTGAGCAGGAGACAGTCAGAAATGGGAGGTAAAAGGGGCTCCTTGCACTGCTGCTTGTACTCTAGTAAATATGTTTAAGGGTCAGGGCTGTTAATCACAAGGGCAAAGCAGTCTGAGGGACAGCAGTTTGGCAGACAGAGCACTGGGTATGTATCCCATTCGGGCTTTATTTTCTACCTCGTGTTGTATTGCCTGTTTAGGCTGCTCTGCCCTTGCCAGGCAGGAAGCATTGCCGGGTGTCCCCCTTGTCCCCACAGGGCTGTTCATGGGGTCAGCAGAGTCCCTCTCCTGCCCATCTTAAGCACAAGAGGGGGATTCAGCGTTTCCTGCAGCACCAGTGCAGTCGGCAGTGGCTGCTCTAAGGGAGAAGAGCCTTAGGGTGTCCTGGTGTGGGATTTTAACCACAAGCATCGATGGCCCAGTGTGTCTCGGGAACAGCCAGGCAGGAGAGTCATTAAGACACTCGTCCCTCTTCCTTGTTGGGAGGGCCCAGCAAACATCCATGTCGTCTGAGGAAGTGTCAGGTGTTCTCCTGGACGGAGCTCTGTGTCTCAGGTAGTCAGTAGCCCACGAGAGTGAGCACTGGGTGGGTGTTTCAGAGGACAGCTGTGCCTGAAGGGCATTTGACCCTCCTGCCATGCCCTTGGCCTTGCCGGGAACTCGAAGGCTATGTTGAAACTGCAGCCTGTCACAGGACAATAGTTTTCAACCTCTGTCATAATTGCTCTCTTAAAAGTAGCACAGAAGACTTTCCTGACAAGGCCATTACTGTTGAAAGGACAAAGGGAAAGTAGTTAGTCGGCTGTGTTCAGAACTGGGTTATCAAATTAGCTTCAGCCACTTTCAATTACAGAATCTTATGGTTTTGAAATGAGCTCTAAATGAGGGGCTATAATTCTTTGTCGACAGTGAGCAAAAAGAACATAATCATCATTATTTAACAGGGGCCTACAGTCTAGCTAGCTCCAGGATAAGTTCATCCAAGAGAAAAAAGGATTCAATTGGTATAAGCAAGGCAAAATATTATCAGCTGGCCAGGCTTCAGTGCATTTCTCCATCCTGCAGCTATGGAAGTGACCTTGGGATTCATCCAGGAGGGATTTACTCCCAGAGCCATTCTGAATCACTAGCTAATTAAACATAAATACCAGAAAAATTAGAGCAGTAGGGGTTGTCCCAGGCATGCATTATTCTGCCTTTAGCTCAGGCTTTGTTCTGCCAGGATTTCCACTCAGACTGTTGTTGTTATCATAATGGCATTGTTTAATCCTACCTGTCTGATGGCTGCTGCTTTATAGCAACAAGGAGAGAGAAGAGCTGGGCTCATGCCAATAAAAAGAAGGTTCATTTGTAAGATCAGGCAGCCTCCGGTAACAAACCAGTGCCTGGCCTGCTGCACCCCATTTCCCTCGATGCCATGGAGGGGGGTGGCCTTTTGCTGCAGCCGCTCTACCCCAGGCAGCCACAGGGGCTGCTGCAGTGGACAAGCTTGGCCAGGGGCCACAGGACCACCAGCAGTAGGTGCAAAACCTCTAGACATGCAGGGGCACTATGTGGGGTCTGTGGGGAGCTGATGACACACCATCGCCATCCTCACTGGACCCTTGAGGGACTCATCCCCAGGTTGTCAGAGCAGCTGTCCCTGGACAGCCCCACAGCCTCACACACATGGGGTGTGACCTCTGAGGCCAACTCCAAACACAGTCCTTTAACAAAATGCACAGGCAACATCAGTGAAATTGTCCAGCCTTCTTGGTCTCTGAGGGAGCCACCGAGGACATCCAGAGTGTTTTTCAGGGTGTTGTCCAGAGCACCTACAGCGACATGAGTTGCAAGGACACCATTGTCATGCAGGTGTTGGTGGCCCCCCCAGGGAGTACAGATGGCATCTATGTTCTCTGTATCTCAGACTCTGGAACCACTTTGAATACATGAAAAATGCTGGGTTACGGTCTCTCTTCGTCTTAATGCCTCTACCTGGAAACAAGAGGCTGTGGTTCTCCTCTATTTCAGCATAGCAGCTGCGAGGGTGAGTGTGAGAAGTGAAAACCTCCTAGGATGGAGGCTTGTCTCCATGTGCAAGTGCCATGGATGTACATACCACATGGGTCAGTCTGCACTGTTTCCCTCCACTGCACACTCTTAACGCAATGTGAGGTCACCTGACACATCTTGAAAGTAAATTCTGATCTATCCTATCTCACCTGAAGCTGCAGAATTACCCCATCTAACTCCAAACCATCACATCTATTTAATGAGTTTACACTACCCCAAGGCAGTGGATAAAGAGGCATCACCAGATTCTGACAAGGTGGGGTTAGAGAATCAAGTTTTGAGCACTGTCTCTTAGATTTTTGGGAAAATTTTATAGAACAAGTGGACAATCCAAAGGCCATTTTCCTTCTCCTGTTCACTGGTTTTCAAAGGTCAAATTTATTACCTTCTGGCTGTTGATAAATTTGGCTCAAATATCTGGTGCAAAATTCTGTCTCTGCTGAAGTCAAGGGAGTTTTGTCATTTATTTCAACAGGTCATTGATTCTTTAATTTTTATTCTATGTTTCTAAATCAACATTGCCTCCAGGCTTGGGAATGTATTTAAATTTACACACAGTCATGAATACACACACAAATGAAAGCCACAGAGAAAGTTACCATTTCTTTTCAAGTCCCACAGCCTTTATTAATTTTTTCAGTCCTTGTTCTGTACATTAATTTTATTTTCAACAAGATTTCAATTCTGTACTGGTTACAAAATGGATATCTGTGGAAAACTCTTGCCTTTTAATACTAGATTTGTTATTCCTGATGCTGTCAGGTGTGTATAAATTGACTTTCTTGTTTTCCTTGACAGTTTTGTGGGGTTTATTTTTTCATGATAAATGGAGTTTCTCTGACAATGCCTAATAGCTGCTGAAATTGCTTTTAAGTTTTCCTTGGGAAAAATCATATTATATCTGAAAATTGAATTTTTGTAAACAGTGAGAATATGGAGGTCAGTCAGTTGTGTAGTCTAAGATTGCATCATGAAAAGGTGCAAAATGTCTTCTTAATGGATGCGTCACTTGACTAAGGATTATAACATTTACCCTCAGCTTGCTGATCAGAACAGCAAAGAACTCTCATTTAAAAAAATTAAAGCTGATAGAAAATGAATGTTCTGATTAGCTGTGGAGTGGAAGCATTTCTCATCAGAGACATGGGTATTGAGAAGAATAGCACGTAGTTTGGGCACACTGGGGTAGGATGCTGGGAGTCCTATCAGAAGAGGAATTTCATTCAGGTGTTGAAGGAACAAGCAGGACCTGGCCTCACTGCTGGGGTTGTTGCCAGGGTCACATGTTCCTTCTGTGCCTTGGTTTCACTTCCATGAAATGGAGCTTGATCTTTCACCTTCCTTGTGGTTTTTTTCTGCCTTGACACTTTACAGGAAAGAGAGTCTTGGGGCCTTGGTTTTGTCAGGTCCACTTAGTCCTGCATGAATTAAAGTGTTATTAATTATAGACAGTGCTGTTTACATTTGTCATTTCCCAAAGTGCTAGTCGGCTGTTGGAGGACCAGCCATCAACACTGTTAGGGCAAGGAAGATAGTTCCAATTTCGAACTCTAAATGCACTCGAGACCATTAGCACGTCAAAGCTTTCTCTCAAGGAATCTGTGAAATTTCCTGCATTTTCTCTTTAGCTTTCAGCAAAGAGAAATCCCACTGCCTGCCCTTGCCTCCACAGCCATGGAACACTTATATCCTCAAGCATGGAGTGCAGTACACGTGCACCCACAGTCTGTAGCAGGAATTAGCACTTCAGTGTGCAAAACAAAGGGGCAGCTGGTGTGGCTTTGTTGTGTTTACACACCTCATTCACCCAAACCTCTGTTAAATGGTCTAATGAAACAAGGTGCTCTGAGGGGAAAGCCCATTTAAGAGAATAACAAATCCCATTAAGCTCAGTGGAGCTGGAAATCTACTGCATAATAAATTAACTCTGAATTAGTGGCTTTGAACATAAATTTCCAGGTCTAGACTGATACCTTTTTTTAAGCTTGTATACTACTCAGCTAATAAGCTCAGCACTGGTTTTCCTTCAGGTACATTTTGCTGATATCTTTTCACTCCTCCTATTTCTATCAGAGCAGCAGTTTTATTGCTCTGTCCTCCTGCTACAGAAGGAAGAGCTGCTGTCTGGTCTACCCACTGCACTGTGGGAACCTACAGGGGCCTGTTCAGCATCTCAGCTTAAGGGTCTGTCATGCAACGTGACAATATGTTGTCTCCAGTGCCGGACACATCAGCTCTTGTCTTGAACTCTTGTCTTGCTGGCTGCTGCCTGAGAGATACAGAATAGTGAACACTGCAAAATCCTGGTGGAATTAATTTGAGCCACCTCCCTTTCAGTTACTGCTTCTGAATGATCACAGTGGCTACGTAGATTAAACAGTGAAGTCACCAAATCAAACTGCTCGAATAAAAGCTGAATTTGCATCTTGTGAAGCCAGAATGCATCCTGCAAAGCTCTTCACTGACAAGGCAGCTCAGCCAGGTTATATAATTGACACCCTTACAAGCTTTTCATCTTTGTCTGAGTGCTACTCGAAAGGACTGAAGTTCTCTCCTACCCTTGAAAATATCGATGAAACTCAGAGTGCTTGCTGTTGAATGTCCCACTGATCACAAGAAACCAAGGGCACACAAAACCTCACCATCAGGAAAAGAGCTTCCAGAAGGTCAATCTTCTTCCTCTTTATAAGTAAAAATAAAATAAAAAAATAACACCCCCCCCTGTAATTCCCAGGAGCATTTCCCCCAAAATTGTTTAGATCCTTTGGGTCACTAATTCATACCAAACATGACATAAGAACTACAGATTTAATCCAGAGGCGACTTTTTACAGCTTATAATTCAAGACTAGACTTGAAATGCTCTCTCTGCATTTCTGTGTCAGGCTGGAGGCTTTGCCTGCCTCTCTAGGCATGCCATGGTGGTGTATTGACCCCCTCAACAAAGTATTTGCAACCTCCCAAGGCACCAGGTGAACTTGGGCCTGTGAGCCTGCTCTGCCTGACCGTGGCAGCACATTCTGGAGCTTGAGTTTGAGCACACAGTGAAGCTGTCCTTCTGGGCTGACTGCACACACACTCTTGAAGGGCAACAAGGATGCAGACAGTGAGCTAAAATCTAACTTACTGGGGTGAATCAGTTCTGATGTAACTTCATGCATGTCAGTAAAATTACACTTGGTCCAGGATCTGAACGTGCTGAGTACATCATTGAATTTATTGCTTTCTTCTTATAGAGCAACCAAGACACTTCTGTGAGGAGAACTGTCAAGGGCAGAACACCAACATTGCCCCAGGTACATCAGCAAGGTTGCCTGAGTGGTGTTAATGAATTTGTATTAGTGTTCAGGGTTAGCAAATCCTCTGCCAGTCCTGAAGGAACAGGAGACCTCACTGAGCAGAGCTGTAGTTGCTGGGTCTTCTCATCCTGTTGAGAAAATGGCAACTCCATTGAGGGCCAGAGCTCAGATCAACTCATACCTGTTTCTACTCCTTTTTGGGTCTGGTTTGAGGTTGAGGGCTGTTCATTCAGTGACAGGTAAGGGCCAGGGCTGGCTGCTGTGTCTGGGTACCACCTGTCAGCAGAGGTGCTTTGGGAACAGCTTAAAGTGAGGAGCACAGAGAGGAGAAAAGCAGCCACAACTCTTGGAGTTGGGAAGTCACTGTGTACCCAGGTATATTGTGTGTTGAGGTTTAATTTCAGCACAGCCTGACCAGGTTCTTTGCTTGCTCTTTTTCTCAACTCCCTGAAGAAAAGGCTGTGTGGGGACAGGGTAATCCTCACCAATGCCCCTTCCCCAGGTGGTGTTTCATGAGGGAATCTGGGATTGTGCCAGGTGGGAGCAGCTGTAAAGCCTCCTGTGGAAGTGTGTCCCCAGACCTGTGCCTTAGCTCATGTTGCAGAGCCCAGTACCACGTCAGTCGAGTTGCTATCAGACATGGGAAGCAGAGAGGAGTGGGACTGCAGAAACCTGTCTTGTGAGTTCAAAATTATGGAAGGATGAGGAGAGTTTATCTTCTGCTAGTGATTTAGGTTTTAGTTGATTGCTGAGTACCAACGACTTCTACACTGGAGTCACAAAAACAGCTAATATGAACTTGAGTTAACCTTCTGTATTGCCATCTTTAGCAAGAGCTAGTTCATTGTTCCAGTTAGCCTCAAAGTCACAGCAGAGCACTGATGCTTGTGAAATTTAATATTTCTAAAAATGACAATCGCCATCTCCCACAAAGTTCACTGCACTCTGTTGTCTGGTATCTCTGCACTTCTGCCACTTGGCAATTTCCACATTGCCATTTTAAATAGTGAGTATTAACAATTAAGATGCATTTTATTGCTTATTGAAGAAATGGAAGATTCATGGAGACTATTTCTTCTGGTGCGTGAGAGATTCATAGACTGCTTTGACCATGAGTATTAAAATTGGAATTGAACTCATCCATATTTCTGAATGTATAAAGCAAAGATGAGCTCCCATGGGCTGTGCTTACAGCTTTACAGTAAGAGACTCAGCAGTTCTTCATCATACAAGCATCACTTGATTATTTTGGATTTTTGAAAGTAGAAAAGCATTTAAATGTGGGGATATGCCTTAAGAGCTGTTGGCTTTCAGACATTTTTATAAATAGCAAACAGCATTTTTTCTGTTAAGGCAAAGTTCAAATACAGAAAAGCACCTTCCTTTCTTCTGTGTGCATTTTTGTGTAGTAGCTTCTCAAAGGGCAGCTCCTAAAATAAAACTGTTTACCATAACCTCCTCAGATAAAAACATTTCACTTCTAAGACTGAGCATAAAATTTTCACGTCTTGCACTTCAGCTCTGATGTGCTTTGCTCTCATATTTTGCCCAGAGGCTTGATTATTGTTCCATTACTAATACAAATGGAGAAGCTTTTGTTTCAATTCAGACTTTTCAAAGAATCTCTCTTCAAGTCATCAGGGCCTACCCACTGAACTCTTTTAATCTCTAGCTACAGTTTTCTTGCTTTTTCTACTTACTGTTTAAAATCTATTTTCTGTTCACCCTTTTGTAACTCCAATATAATGGTATTTTTTTCTTTCCCTCTTTGTTCTCCTTGTTTGGCATCTTTCTGGCTTTGCCATGCCCTTATGATGGTGTATTTTGCTTGAATTCTCTGCAGTACAGCTTGAACCCTGGAGACTGCACAAGTGTTTTTGAAGATGTAAGAGGATAGTAGTTCCAAATACCCAAGAGGACAGCATTGTATGTAACACTGGTTAGATTTATTGCTAGCTACTGCAAACCAGTGTATGTATTGAATGAGTCTCTCTATATATGCATGTATTTCCTGTCAATTTTGTAATTGATGTGAGCAATTGTTACTGTGGTTCATCTGCTTGTTCAGTGTTTTAGCACCACAAGCTCACTGTTCCACAAGTTGCCCCAGTGCTCCCCTAAATAAAAGGAAGAAATATCTGTTTCCCTGTGGTGGATGAAAATGAAGGAAGTGCTGCTTCTGAGAGAAATTTCACAATAGTTGCAAAAATGAAGTAGTGTCATATTTTCTTTATAGTAAACTCAGACTTTCTCTTTGGGGTTTCTGTACAGTTTTATTGGAGCATACATGTGCAAGTTACAGATCTGATGAGCATTTGAGGGCATTCAGAACCCTGTTGTGGTACTTTCTTGGGTTTGCTTAGAATATAAGAGTCAGATTAACTACACTGGTGTATGGCTGAGTCCACTAAAGTCAAAGTGTCATTTCCCTAATAGAGTTTTGGTCTATGACTGCATTGCTAATGGCCTGTTCACGCTGCTTCCTAGGAACGGCCTAATTAAAGGTTTGACATTGAAAAAGTGATTAAAATTTGCATGAAGAGCTATTGAAGGAATTAATTTTTTTTCCTGGTGACTTGATAAGTAATAACATGCATTTTGGTCAATATTAGATGTCTGATCCAACAGACTTGCTGGACAGAAGCATCTATTCAAAGGGTGGCATTTAGTTCTCACTAATTTCTTTGAGACTTCAGCATGTGTTTAAAGTTAACTAGATATTACAAAGGATACATCCAGAATAGTGGGTGAAACCTTTATGCCTGTGTTAGGCAACTCTGCACACGTATTTCCTTTTGAATATGCCTTTGGTATTTTAAAGGATGCTGCTTCACTAAATTTCCTGGGTGAGTAACTAATACAGGGTTAGGTTCTGGGTAGTCTTACTCGCACCAAGCAGTGCACACTTCATACAATAGCCCCACTGAAGTAACAGACTGTAAAAAACATACCAGTAATGCTATTAGAATCTTCCCTGGTATTTTTGGCTGGCTGAGTATATCAGTATTCCTCATGCCTAAGCTGAATTCACCTATATATTTAAAAGGCACTTGTTTTTGCAATAAACACGGAATAGGCCTTTGTATAGACACAATGGCATAATTCTTCCTCCCAATGCAACTGTATGGGCCTAAGTGAAGTTATAGTAGTCTAAATTAGTCATTGATGTATGGAATAGAAGCTGCAGAAGTACTGGAGGGAACTTTCTCCCTGCTGTTATATTGTCAGAGAACTGTTTCATCTACATCCCCTACCATGACATACAATGTTTTCAAAAGGATTCAGACCTGCAGGCAACTTCACCGCTCATCTTGAGTGCTTAAAATGCGACATGTAAATCAACTAAGGGCAATTACAAGCATTGCCAGGAGCACTGCAGGCACATGACTGAATGTTGGTAGGCAGCAACATACTGTGCATTCAATGTCCAGGGTTCAGCAGTGTAAGTACATCTTTCCTGCTTTTGAGCTGTGTGTGTACTTGTGCAGATTTCTGTTGTTACTTGTCTGTAGAGGCTCAGTGAGAAGGAGAAGAGAGGAGGGAGGGAGGGATGCACCTCTACAACTGGTCATGGGAAGCTTTGTATCAGGGCCCCTCATGAGCAAAATAAAACAGGGAGTATTCAGTGGGTCATAGTGAAGTATTAACTGTCTCTATGTGTGTTCTTTTAAAGTGTGCCTGCAGTAGGTGGTTGTAAGTCCATGGAACAGGAATTGATGCTCTAACGTACTGGGTTTAATAGAGAAGGGTCTTGCTGCTGTCTCCCAAATACATTCTGTTTTCTGGGGAGGTGGCATATTTTGAAGCCTTGAATACCAGATTTCTAGGAATACAAAATTCAAATGTTTGAGGAGCCCCCAGCCAAATGAACCCAGCTGCCAAAGGAAGGGCAAGGGATCTTACTGTTATAGAATCAGCAAGGGAAAATCCGAGTGTACCATAATTCTGTTGATAATCCAAACTTCTGGTGAATAATACCCTACAGAAACAGAAAACCTTCTATGGAAAGATCTGACCCAATTCAAGCAGTGAAACTTTGTATCAGAGACAGGTAACAAGATATCAAGAATCATTTGGGAATTAGGTCATTTGATTATAACCCAATGGGGAGAAAGCTCTCTTGAGTGAACCAGGGGGATCCCTAACAATTCCATGCATTTCCTGGAGACAGTGTGTCTGTCTGTTACTGCTCAACTCAGTCTGACCTCTCTGTTGTCCGGTTTTACTCACAGTTAACCACAACATGCTGATCTGAACAAAAGAGCAGGTCCTGCAGCAAAGTAGGCTCCCATCTGTACTGATTTATTCCTGACTTGTGGCCCCAGAGGTCTTCACTTCAATGGTAGATAGCCAGAGCCATGGGAATGTTGTGGGATCCCTGGGCATGGATGTGTGGTGGGATTGGTGGCAGAAAAGCCACTACGTGTATTTGTCACTGTAGCCATGTGTTGTGGGGTTGATTATCCTGAGCTGCTCTCTGCATTCCTGCTGCAAAGACGTGGCCCTCAGCAGTGTCCTTCCTCCTGCAGCAGGACAGGGTATCTGAGCAGGAAACTGACCCCATGCATTCCTGCTGGGAAGCTGTTGTGCCATATGTTTATAAGCTACTCAAACAGCCTGCCTGCCTCCCTTCTACTCCCCCTTTCATGTGCTTTAAAGTAAAATGCAATTATGGTTTGTTTCTTTTGGGGGGTTTTGGATGGGGTTTGGTTTGGTTTTGTTTTATGTGAGGGGTTTTTTGGTGGTTTATTTTTTCCATGGTGTTTCTTTTCAGTAGACTGGCATCAGGGTTTTTGATTTGTGTATGCGAAGTAAATGGAGGAAAGTCATGACTAAACCTAATAAGCTTTTTTTTTTTTTCCCCCAAACCAGAGACAGAAAACCAGTAAAAATTACCCTGTTAAATTAGATTGTAAGATCACTGTCTGGAGTTGCTCTTCCTGACCTGTTTGGATACAAAGATACTGCTTGGTCAATGACAGGGCCTTTAGGACTCCTACAATACAAATGAATGATGTCACAACTTTTTTTCCCTGTGCCCAGATAAAGGTGGCAGTATGTCTACAGACACAGGGTGCTAGAGTGAATTAATTCAGTCCTTGGGGGAAAAACCCAACTTCATTACACCCAGATGCAACCGAACAGGAATGCTCATTTTATTTTCAGAGGCTTATTAAACTTTGAAAAAGCATAGTATACAACAGAAGGAGGATGTGCTGTGCATATGTAATTATTGGCCTCAAATGCTCTCTCTGGGCACAGCTGAAGAAAAAGAGAAACCTGCACAGGTGAAATACATAAACCAACAAAGCCTGTCGCAAAGACTCTTACAAAAGTGAATATTGTGGGAAGTGTGGAGCCTTGGCAGGTTTTGGGATGAGCAGTGGTTACAACAACTGAAGTCTTGGCAAACAGTCCCTTTAACCTGGGAAGTAAATTTGTTTGGGTGGTATGTAGGCTTGTTTTCCTCTTGCCTGTATTCAGTAGCCACCTTTGCCTGAAACCAATGAGAGCTGAGCACTCCGGAGGAGCTGTTTGGCCCTGGTACCTCTGGGCTGTCCCAGCAGAGTTTCCCCCAGGCTGCTCCTCAGTGCTGCTGCACATCCAGCCCTCAGGGAGATGCAAGTCCCACACACTGGGTTAGTGTTGCTGCCTTAGCACAGTCTCAGCTGGTCATAGAAATGAGGAGACTTGAGACTTAGTGAGCAAAGGCAACTCATCTGACATGAATAATGGTAAATGTATAAATAATTCACAGCCTATATGCAGCTCTCTGCACATCCCACACTATGTACATGTGTAACCCACCATCTCCAGTAATTTCAAACATCAGTGTGGGAGCCAGCCTTGTTCAGTGTTATTCTTAATGTTTTTCTTAACGTTTTCAAATTTTTTAAGTCTCCAGATTAATTGGGGGGGACAGATTCGGGGAAAAAAGGAGAAAGATAATTAGCCCTTATGTAGCAATCAGGCATGCCAAGTTCTCTTGAATTATTAAACTTAATTAGTTTCATTTATTATTCCTGCAGGCTACAAATATCTGTATTAAATGCCAATCTAAAGCACGGTATGTTTGATCTGGTGGGAACATGGATTTGGTGATACACTGCAATGCCACTAATCTTCTGTATAGACCCATGATTCTCCTGTACTCTCATATTATGAATAGTGCATGTATTTTCATACAATGCTGGTAGAAACTCAGAGCATCTTAAAGTGTACTCAGTGTTGTGTGATACATCGGTAGTTCAGTGATGTTTCAATCTGTATTTCTGAAGTTATTTAGATCTTGATTTCACAAAAGCTTGTGTGTGTACAGAACTTTAGTCAGGGCTTCAAAAACTTGCTGTCAATGGCATTTCTTCTGGCAAGACCTGCCTTCTGAAAAGTGATGTTTTTCTTTGCCTTGTGGTAGCCTCTCAGGTATTGGTTATGTTTTGGTAAATAATACAGCTGTGTCCTCATGCTGAGAAAACACTTCCTCTCCTTTTTGCTGTGTAGATGATGATTTGATCCCTTCCCCATGGTAACTGTGCTCCTGAAACACAAAAACAGAAAAAACACTTTTAGCTGTGGTAGGTAAGAAATAACGTGAACAAAGAAGAAAACACTGGCACAGGGCTTGTCAGTTTGTGGAATTTTTACCTGTAAGAAGCTGCTCTTGACAAGAGGGAAGATGTCATGTAGCAATGGAAATCAAAATCTGGCCAGAGAGCCTCCAGTGGTTCCCATGGTCTTGGCTGCCAGCTGTGGATTCCCTGTGGACAGATAGTCATGGCCACCAGGTCTGACCCAGCATCACCAGCCTGTTAGTCTGCAACTCCTCTGTGAGCTCAGGGGCATCCACCCTTGAGAGCAGATGACCCTCTGAGATGAGAGCTTTCATTTAGGCAGGATATCTGAGAGCATGGAAATAATTTGGTGTACAGAGGAATCGGTTTTTTGCATAAGTTGTTTTTGTACCTACTAACTTTTAAAGGGGAGGCCTTCCAGAGGTGTTTTTCACAAGTACCAACTTTCCAGATAATTATTTACAGAAGGCCATAAACCACCGCCAAAGTAGGAGGAACAGCTAAGTGTAGGAGTGCTGGTTAAAAAGGCAGAACCATATTAATGAAGGCCCACCTTAGTCACTTAAAAATTCATTGAATTCTCCAGTTAATTAATTTCACAAAGAACAGAATCTCCCAGTTCAACTGACATTTCAGTACTTTATCTTCCTTTTGTGGCTCAGGTGAGATTTTTCTAACCTTCACAGTGACTTGATTCAATATCTTTCTTCTGACCAAATCCAGATTAAAATAATGTAAAAAAAAAAAGTCTTGGATCCATTTTACATTTAATTGGTAGTCATGGTTGATTAAAAAAGGTAGGGTAATAAAAATTACTCTAAATTGTGGCCATGTCAACTGATCATCATCTTTACTGTTAATTTCTCTTTTTGGCAAGATGGCACACAGTGTATCTTTGTTGTATTCTAATTGCCAATTATCTGCTCCAAAATAATTAAGTAGTATATCACTAAAAGCAGTGAAAAATCAAGAGGGAAATTTTCATTCCAATAACTTAGTGCTAGCTAGAAGAGAATAGACATAAATGATGGAAAAGGATATTAATTTTGCCATAATTTTGTTAGAAATTCTGACTAGTAAGAGGCAGGGAGAGATGAGAGGGAAGATAATGAAATGAATGATGGAGGTTTACCACTCTCCATTTTTTCAGCACAATTCATACCTGCAGCCCTACTGGCTTAGTGATGATTTACAGCCTTATCAGCTGGATTTTAGATTCTTCTCACATTCCAGGGATTTCATTATTCCCATATGACTGCACTGCATTAGTGCTGTAATAATGTTGCCATTTGCTATTAATTACCGTTCTGAACTATTTGAGTCACATGGTAGATTTTGTTTTAGGCTGTAACTGGTCATCCCTTTTAAATATCAATTAGTAATGCTGTGGATTTCCCTGTTGCTTTTGTGTTTGATCCCATATTGAAATATGCCCAAAGGTTACCAACAGGCTCCTTAGTGAGAGATTTTGTCTCTTAAAGAAAACAGGGAGAATGAAAGGATGGATGGGTAACAGTAGCATCCTAAAGCAGTGAGAGCTGTGTGATTTATCAATGTTTCTCTCTCCTGAGACAGGGGGCCCTGTTGCAAACAAAGCCTCTGTCCAGGACAGAACCTTGAGGCCCAGGGCTTTGGGGATAGAACTGCTTTCCAAGCTCTGCACACAAACCCAGTATCTGCCCTGCTAGCATAGCACAAATAGACCCAATTATCATATTGAATATTCAATAGTTACAGTCATTTTGAGGTCAACAAGAACCTAGTTAGAATAATGACACTTTAATTATCAATAACTGGTATTGGCAGCACCCTGACAGCACATTCAGCACCGTGCTTGGATCTGGAGCATCAGCCTCTCTGCAGGCTCATCTGTGCAGTGCAAAGCTGATCATCCTAAAAGATTGTATCTGTTCCTTCCTGCTGCCATGAACTAATGACCCTCTGAAATTAAAACTTTTATGAACTGGGGAGAGGAGAGGAGAGATGACAGAAAAGTCTGAAGCAACTGCAAAAATTTCACAGTCCACAAAGAAGGCTTTAAGGAAAATGATTTCTAATGAATCACTGAGAATTGTACTAAAACTTTATCCCAAGAACTAATTTTTGCCTTGACAAGGAACTAAATTCTGTTAGAAACAGCTGCATTTAATAGTAATTATCATACTTTTATCTGTTATGGTAAAATGTCCTGAGTCCTTCATCAAAACTGGGCATGACACAGGTTGCTGCTCGCAGGCAGCTGCTGCTCCCCCTGAAGTAGTCCCAGACTCCTTAGGACTAATGCTGTACTGATGCTAAAACTTCTGTGGAAAAGCTGCTTACAGCAGCTAATTCTGAACATCTTTGTGTTAAAGTTAGATCACAAATGCCCAGTCCTGAATGGTTCTGAGTGCCTGTAATACAAATTGATTTAATTTAGGGTTTGATTTTTATTTATTTATTTCCCAGTGGAAACTGGATCTGTGTACTCAGCAGATGCTCAGCTTCTGTCAGGAACTGAACTCTAATTAATTTTCTGTATGTATTCTCTGAGTGGTTTTCCAGCGTGGATGAAGCTCTTGAATTTAAAAACACTTGTAAGATCAAAATATCTGAAAATGTTCTTTTAAAAAATCAGTTGTTGTGTGAATCAGCACTAAGCTGAAACTAAAATTAGATTTTTCCAGAGAAAAGGATCTGAGGTAATTCACCAGATTTATGTTCCTTCACAAAACTGGACAGAAAGTCAGACATTGGCAGATTGGGTATATCACTACTTAAATCCAGTAAGGAGTTAAATATGCAGTAAACACACAAACTCTTGACAGAAAACTTGTTAATCTTCTGTTTTGACCTCAGATCAAAAAAATGTCTCAATTGCTCCAAATCATTCTCTTATAGGAGAAAATTAATACAGGAAACATCCTGGGATATCTGACTGTATTCATGGGGCCAAGTTCAGCCATCCAGCCTAGCTGTGGCCCAGCTGGTAATCTCAGCTTAGTAGAGATGACTGTAAAGCATTTTCTTGAGGCTCCAGTTGCCATTACTTAATTTGAAGTCCAAGCCCCCAGAGCATTGTGTAGGCAGAGTGCTTGGTGCTACACTGGTGTAGTTTTGGGGTCTCCTGTTCCTCTTTTCTTAGCAGAGACCATTCAAGAGAGGAAGGTTCTGTTTTGGATTGATCAGTAGGTGAAATACAGACTTCAGAAAATATTTAGCCAAGGAAAATGTAACACTTGGCACCTCTTCCTGACTGAATGACACATGAAGTCACATAAAATGCAGAGTTGGTAGGAGGCTGTGCTGTACTTATGAATAAAAGCACAAGTGCAGTGGAAATGGACTCAGTGTGAGAAAGTAGACCCTCTTAAACAATCTTTCAAGTGTCAGGAAAGAATTCTAAGGGCTGCAGTTTTTCTGATGGACTTGATTTGCTGTTCTTAACTGGGGAGAAAAACAACCCCAGGAGGACAGGCTGTGGCAAAAACAGGCTGGCAAAGAGGGGAGTGAATTCACTTACTGTGGGCTGATAATGCCATTCCTGTCTCATTAAAGGTGAAGAGATTCTATGAGAAATGAGCAACTGCCAGAGATTTTTTGCAGGGGACAGGGAGGAGAGTCCCCAGGCTGCCCTCCTGGTGCAAAGCAGGGGCAAGTACTGAGTGCTCCCTGCACACTGAATTCAGGAGTCAACATACACCTCATCTTTTTTGTTAAAGTGCTTAACAGATCTCCACCATCTCTTATTTGACAAAGCACATTAATACACTGCTTCATTGCAGATGATGCAAATGGAATAATAAATGATGGTTTCAGTCAACTGACTGGCTGGTGTGTGAGAGGAGAGTGGCTGTGTTATTGTCCAGTGCTCTGCAGTGATTCTCTGTGTCCCTATTGTTTAGGTCCCCTACATAATCCCCTACCAGCAATTAATTTATCTTCTTTCTTCATTTCAAAAGTGGTTTGAAAAAGCAAAAAAGGTGTATATTCTGAACCATATGTGAGTTTTACAGTAAGTCAGGCAACAGCTTTTAAAGGCACTGTATTGACAGTCATATTTTGAAGAGATGCTGCTGTTAGCTGTGCCCCTGTTCTTACAGCACTTCGAAGTCAACAAATGAAGTCAAGTTTCTGTGACTGGCAGTTGTGAGGCCTCCAGGAATGTGTCTGACATCTACAGCTGGTACTGCTTAGGATGGAAAGCAGGGAATGCCATTAGGAAAGTGCAACAAAGAGGGGGCAAAATTCCCACCTAACTTCATTCTCTGTATTCCAGTCTTTGCTAAATATTTTAGGTACAATTCCTGTGGAGGGGTGAGACTTTGCAAACAATGAGCAGGTAAGTTCCTCTGACTCACAAATCCAAAGTTAAAATAACCTCTGAACAGCATTTGCAGTAGTGGTAAATATTAAATTAGATATGGGAACATTACGATATCTGAGCTTGATTTAGACCTTCAAACTGACCTGTTAGCTTAGAAAAAGAAAAGCACACTTTTGATACTGAAATAATGAAAGCAGAAAATGTTTAAGAAGTGTACCTGCTTATTTACAGAGAAATGAATTCACTCTAATGAGTTCTTAGGGAAGAGCCTCGTGCAATATTTCAGTAAACTTAGTTTATTCACAGCAGGCTAAGGACCTAACATGTTTCTGATATAAAATTAAAGCCTGAGCTCAGCCAGGAAAGGAAGGTTTGATCAGTCAGTTTGGAAAGATGTGAAAGATGTTCTTAAAGTACATAACTGACTACAGTGTAAGTAGGGATGGGGAAAAGGAAGCCACTTACTATGATGACACCAACTGCCCTAGGTTTTAAAATCAGAAGAGAGGGTTTAAAGCAGTGCAGATATTAATGAATCACTGAAGAGCAGCTGTGATCAAGAGCACACCCTGGTTTACTGGTGTGGTGTGATCAGTACCAGATTCTGCAGCTCTGAAGGCAGTGTCTTCCTCTTCCACTTAGTTTGGGGATGGCTGATGACCTGCAGGATGGCAGTTGGTACCCAGCTGTTATTAGCAAGGTTTGTATTAAATGCTGAAAAATAAATGTGTTACTTTAAAGAAAAAAAAACCAAACAACAAAAAACAAAACACAACCTCAACAGTTTGTAAACTGTTCCCAATTTCCTGAAATCAGCAGAGCTGCACCCCTTAAACTAAAGGCTTAGACTGAATCTGTGAGAGTACAAACAAGACAAAAATAATGTCTTCTCCCCTTAACCCCCATTTCAATTTCTCCCAAGGGTGTCTGGAAATATGCTCTATGTAGCAAACACCTCTGAAAGAAGAAGGAAACTTGGAGGTGCTGGAACATGAGGGAGGTGGTGCCACAGAGCTGGCAGTGCTGGAGGTGAGCTGAGGTGAGCTGAGCCTCACCTGTGCCCTGGCAGGACCGTGTGATGTTTTATCCATTGACAAAGTCCTCACGTCACCACAGCCATGTGTGTATTGTTTTCCTGCAGCCCTTCTGGGCAGGAGGCAAAGCTTGCTGTGAACTTGGCAGTGTGGCAAAACAGCTGTCACCTGCACGAATCTGTCAGTCCTAAATACTGGAAGTATCTTTTGAAATTGCTTTTGTAATTGCCCTGTTGTTGCAATGAACAGATGTGCAGATTAGAACTGCTGAAAAATCTCTTAAATAAGGGCAGAAAATGCACGGCAAAGGAATAGTTTTAAAACTACTGGGAAAATCTTTAAAAGCGTGATAAAAATAATTTTGAGCCCGATTCTTCACTGGTGGAGAGAGGCAGCATTCTGCTGATTCCAGTGGGGTTAACCTGGTTTGCACTCACACAAACGTAGAACTTCATGCTGCAGTGTAGCCCTGCTCTGACCCTCAGTGGCACATCTGGGTGTGCTCACAGGGAGGGATGCAGGAGAGCTGTGCTGTGGGACTGCAGTTACAGTGGCAGTCCAGGCTGTGTGTGTTCTCTGTGTGCCTTCATGGCAGAGTTGCTTCTGTGAGGATTGGGGTGGAATTTGTGTCACTCTGAAAAGAGTTCTTTGATTTTTTTATGTAGGGAAGGAGATGGTTAGTGAAGCACTTCTGGAAGTGTGTAAGGTTGGTTATTGGGACTATGTTCTGCCTCCACTCTGAGAGGAAATACAGGCTGGGAAGTGGCAATGGGAATGAGTCAGCTGTGTTGCATTAGATCATCCAGCTGTTTGGAGAGAGAGAAAACATGTGGAAAGGTTTTATATATTGAGTTTCAGTCTATGCTTGCAGCATTGCACACTTTGTAGTGTTCTCCTTCCTCTAAAGATATTTATCTTCTTCATGGGAAGATTGCCACACATTCTGTTATAAGACTACACATCTTTAAATTGTCATAGTGCAATATCTTGGGGTATAATACTGTACTTTTCTTCAGGAACACCCTTTCCCACCCCAAATAGACGAGTTAGCAGCTTGACAAAGAGAAGCTTTGGGGTCTCAGTGTTATGAACTTGTTCCCTGACACCTTACATGAAGCTGCTGATTTCTTTGGTCATAAAGCAAAGACCGAGGTGTAAAATAGTTTCTGGGCAGATGTTGTGTATAATGAAATCTTAGTTCATGGATTTATTCTTGGTTTATTACTCAAGGCTTGAGCCTGATTCCTGGGATGTGGAAAATGTTCAGTGTTCCTCTTAAGGCCAGTGAAAAGAAACTTTATCCTGGCAGAGGATGCATTTGCTGTCCTTTAACCACATTCACAGTTTTGTTATTTTCCAAACACATTCTTTTTTTTCTAACTTCTGTTCCCCCTAAATCTATAGCATGAAAATACATGACCTATTGCTTTTGATGCCTACTGTGCTTGGTAAACAGTGGTGGGAGGCAGAGTAGATGTGACCTTTTCAGGCTGCTAAATAACTCTGTATCTTGCAGTATCCTGGAAACTTTAAAATGCTATTAATGTGAAGATCACAGCTCATTCACATCTCTAATGAGAGTGGGAGGTTTTCTGTCTTACTGTAATTGTTTTGGTCCTCACCCTGCAGGCTGGGTTACAGCACGTAGCTGAAACACAGGGAAATGGCCTGTGAAAATAAGCAGCAGGCAGTGGTTCTCCAGGTGGGTCTTGGCCCATTACAAACCCACTGCGTTTAAGCTCGTTCAAGTCACACCACTCTGTCTGTTCTTAGGCTTCCCTTGGCTTGAGTGGGCTACAGGACTACATTTCCTTGGAGTCTCCAGCATGTTTCTGACCCCAGTGTAACTGTTTTCTCCTCCATATAGGAGTGGCTTCTAGGATGAGTGCCTCATAGCCTGACTTTGTAGTTGCTCCTTCTCCCAGCACTGATTTTGGAAAGGAAAAGGGGTAAAATGAAGGTGTTTGGAGACCCATTGCTTGGATCTGCAGAGTGCCTGGCTCAGGCATCGAACACAGCTTTCACTTCTGACCAGGAGCTGTTTGAGGGTTCTGCCCTGAGCTCAGAATCAGATTCTCTTCTCTGCCCAGTCTTCCTTATCACTTGAAATCTTGCATAAATGCCATGTGCTATCAGTGTCCCAGATCAAGCAAAATGTCTATGGGAAACTTTGGAACAGCAAGAGTAGTAGTTGCATGTCTATGGAGACAGCTGAAGTTCTGGTTACCTTCCAGTGCATTTCTGCAAATGGCTGATACTCAGCTTCAGAGCACATAAAAAATTTAAAGAATCACTAAATGCTAAGTAAAAAAAAAAATACAATGGAGTTCTCTGCACTCAGGGAAATTATTGAAGCAATAAAGAATAATGCTTTTGCAGATGAGGCTCCAGACCAAGCAGTGCAGAGCAAATCAATAATGTCATACTTCTTGCCAGATCAAAATACTTGTGGAAATAGCTGTGGATTGAAAGGGGAAAAAGGTTTGTTTCAATCAATCATTCTTGTATAATGCAGTATCACAGACCAAACTAACTCACTTGCTAGGGACTTTAAGAGCTTGAAAAGCATTTAATCAAAAATGTTCAGGCATTGTTTATCCAGGAGACTCATTGTAAATGGAATATGTGGTGGATACAGGGAAGGCAGGCTGAACCAGCAAGGCTGCATCAGATCCTGGACACTTACCTTGCAAATCCTCATGCAAAAAGCTGCAAGCCTGACTTTTTGTTCAGAGCACCTCACGGCCTGTGAATGGCAGTGGAACAGGGGGAGAAATGCCCAGCTCGGGTGCACTGGCTGGGAGGAGCTTGTTCCATACCTGAATGTTTGTAATGTGATATTGCACTGGAGTGTGGCTGCAGCTCCTGCCCTGCTCTCTGCCAGCTGTCACGGGCACTCAGAGTTAGGAGGCCCTGCTCTTGGGTACTTTGGAGTTTAAGCAGTTACTGTATGCTTGGAGTAGGTGAAAGCTGTAATGAAGTTAAATGCCCTGCTAAGGAAACTTGTGGTGGAACTGCGAGTTAAAAACAGAGCTCCTGAATCCTTGTCCATCCCTCTATAGCCAAGCTGTGCTTTGAGACAGCACCAGGCTAAGGCAGACAAACAAGTGTTGGGTTAGTGCTGCTACCTGGACTCAGTGAGATTGAGAGCAGCTCCGCTTTGTGTTTAGGGTCAGCAGACTGTTACAAAGTGGTAATTCATGATGCAATAAACAGAGAGAAATACCGTGGCCATCCCAATAGGATGGCCCAGGGTGTGCTCCAGGAGAGAGCTCGCAGATGCACAGGAGCTCTTCAGATGTTCAGCTCTCCGAACTTAGGGTTTGTTTAACTTATACATATTTTGAACGTGTCCGTGGCCTCTCAATTCACCAGGTGTGAGGTAAAACTGTCTTTCATAGTTTTTCTGTTCATTTAAAATTGTTTTCATTAAAAATATAGAGGAACATGATAACATGATCTTTGTCTTCCACTGTACATAAATAACAATAATGTAAAAGAAACCATTGTTACTGTACTACACACACTCCCAGAAACGACCTGTAATGACCAAGAGGATGTGACAATTTCCCTCTTTTTTGAGGTCAGCATTTTATTGATGAAAGGGTAGCAATTCCAATTTCAGCAACTTTTCATGCTTTGAAATGCATGTTAATTCTGCAGTGGAGCAATATGGACCCTTCTTTTATGTGCACATGGAGTTGCCACAATTTATGTTTTCAGAATGAATGTCCATTTTTCTGTGGGACTCCGTGCACTCTCTCACTTGCCCTCTAACTCACACACTGAGGTTCATGTGCTTGGGTAATTTTGCATCCCAGATATGCCTGATTTGGTCAGAACAGGGAATTGAGCTGATGCCTCCCTTCATCCTGTGACACAGCCATCTCCTTCTGTAATTATTTTTTTAAAGGAAAACTTCAAGCTAATTGATTGCCACAAAATATTTGATAAAGGAGCACAGTTCTACAAGATCCAATTGAATCAGAAATATTTTGATGACTATAGTCAGACTATCTTGCAGTTCTCTTGAAGGTCATCTAAAGGCTTTAAGCACTCTGGATTTTGGAATGAAAACTGTTGTCTTCGTTCATTTTGAGTAATAGTGGAAGGAACTAGAATTATAAATTGAGATTCAGTTCTTCCTCCTTCAGCGACTGAATCAAAAAAAAAGTTGTATGAAGTGAGATCCATCTTCTGATTACTCAGAACAGGATTTTCAGCCTCTCATAAGGCAGGTCAAACAATGCCCAGAAAGTTTCTCCTCCTTTCCTTAGGCCATTAGAGGATTAAATTGATTGCATCATTTTCAGCATCATTTCACAACAGTCAATAGTCCATCTTCCAAATTACATCAGTGCCTCGTACCATAATACCCATATGGAAAATGGAGCAGCTGCCCCTTCCTGATACACAAGGCATTTAAAATTCTCCTACAGAAAATTATTCAAACAAGAGAGTAAAATGGCAGCAATTTACCATCTCTTTTTTCCTGCAAGTAGATTGTTCTGTAAGAATAAAATTATTTGCCGTTGTTTTTTGTTCTTCCCCCTTGAAGTTGCCTAAATCAACCATTATGTAGAGAAGTTTAGATCAAAACAGAACACACACAGTAACTGTGCCTTAATAGTCATAGGCACTAACTGAATAAAGCAAAGTCAGCTTGGAGGCCGGGAGGAATCGATTCTGACACTGTGCTGCTCTGTTGAACTGTGTGTCTTCTTATCTGGAGGTTTCTTTGGTGGTGGAAGCAGGAAGGACTGCCAGCCCTTCCTTGTGTGTGCCTTGGGAACAAGGCAGGAAAGGCAGTAGGAACTGAAAAAGAGTTTCACACTTCTGGAGGGTTTTTTCTCCCAAGCTATTTGATGCATTTTTCATAACTGCTTCATGAAAAGTACTCTGGCCCTGTCTGACTTCTTTAAAGGTGATCCTCCTTCTTAACTTAGTGGTGTGAAAAGGAACTATTTGCAGCCTCAAGATTACCCTGTAAATGTGTTCTGCAGCAGGGATAGGGTACAGCTGTGACCCAGAGCAAGTATTAATTTTAACCTGCCTGCCCTTGATTCCTGGATAACAATTTACATGTATGTTTTTGTTGCTGGATCAGCCTGAGAGGAGAGGACACATCACTAGGCTTACACCAAATGTAGCCACAGACTTCCTTTCAACTCCCACCTGAGTGCTTTCCCAGCTCAGTGACTGCCTTCAGCTGAGGCTTTTCTCCTTGCTTATGGTTTGAGGAACTCCTGAGGTGTTGTTTTCCTCTCCAAGTTGAGCTACAGGATTTTCCAGAGCAGTGCAAAAGAAAGCTGTTGGCTACAGATGGAGGTGGTGCCTATGGTAAGGTGAAATTGCTAGCAGTGTGTTTGTCTGTTGAGGTATGAATGATGGTATTTTAAAACAAATTGGAAGCAAATGAAAAAATTCACAACTTGTGGTTCTGCTTTCAGTAAGGTGTTTCTTCCCTAAAAGCCTTTCTTCCTCAAAAGCCTTTAAAAGTAGGTAGCACAGTTTGCCTGTATCTGTTCTGTTCAGCTCCTTTTGCTTTGTTGCATTTTTTCCCCCAAACAGAAGTGCTAGTGTTTGGTTCTTTTTCTATAACAAGACAGAAGGTGATAGTTGTGTGAAAGAGCTGGGCAACTATAGTTTATATCTTACTTTGATTTGCTGTCATGGTATTACATGAAACAGCTAGTTCAGTGTTACAGAAATGTATTCAGCATCACTGGTGCTTGGAAACATGGCCCAGTGGTGGGCTGGCCAAGTGAGATACAGCTCTTTCTTTTTCATCCCAGGTGAAGAGGTGTAAAAGCACGTGGGGAGCATCTGTTTGTTCAGGTCTGTTATTCAGACCTCCAACCCACTTGGTCAAGGACTTGGTCAGGCCATGGAGGACAGAGTCTCCTGGTGCTTTGTGGCCGGTGTTCACTATTGCCATGTGGATGGAAGTTAGGAATGGAGGTCAGGTTCAAAACTAGATCTGATGAACTTTTTCTACCCAAAATACATACATTTAGACAGCACAGTAACACCCGTGCCTGTGAATGCAACGTGTAAGCGAAGTGCTCTCCACAGAGACTGCTCGGTATGCTGATTGAAATCCTCCTGCTCAACCATCTGGTTGCAGTCACCCCATTATTTTTTATGTCCTTACCACTGTTAACAGGCTGGTAACAGAAAATCTCCTTTGAGACTGAGACTTGAATAAGGGAAACTAAATTCTTTATTTAGGAAAGTCTGATAGTGTATTAACCTGCCAGTTTAGGAGATACCCACCTCACTGTGAACATAAACGTGCTCTTAATGTGGGGTCAGGAACTGCCAGAGACCATTTTATAAGTGAAAACAGCTGTTTCTGCAAGCACTATCATCTGCTAAATTGTAGGATTAATATTTGAGGTGATACAGGAAGGGGAGAGGATTCCTCTGCTTGTCAAAGAAAGTCATCATTTCAGGCATGAGGGGGTTATTTCTGATAAGGTTGCTTGTAACAGTTGAAACCACATGACTTCAATCTTCCTGAAATTAATACACAGCTCGAAAACAGCTCTATGGGAAGTACAAAGCTAGTGATCATATCCATTTGCCTACAGCTACTCCACTTGTGACCTCTCATTTTCCCAGAGGCACATCTAGGCAACACAGAAGTGTCTGTGCAGCATATGACTGAGACAAATCTGTTATTCCAGTGTTCCTCCACCTTAGGACAGTGGATGGTGATGTGTCCTCTTAGAAAACATCAGACTCCTTTTTTCCCCACATATTTGACTAAGGTTGACAGTGGCCATTCCCCTGGCATTTATTACACATTTACCAGCAAGTGGAATATACCAAGGACCAGATATGGGAAATGAGAGGTATAAGGTGTCTGGGAATGTACTGTGTGTCTCTGATAACAGGGCTGCTCTGAGTGTGTGATGTTAGTAGGGTACTTGTGTCTACAGAGTTTGCTTCAAAGGTCTGCAGAGACTTCAGCACAGGCTTTGCACAGCAGAGAGCAGCTGTCAGGGTTTAACCCCAGCAAGGAGCTCACCCCTACACGGCCCTTGCTCAGCTCCTGCCACTGGGAGGGAGGAGAGAATCAGCAGGTTAAAAGTGAGAAAACTCCTGGAGATCACAGCTGTGTTCATTGTCTGTGGGTGAAGGGATCAATTCACTCCTTTAACCCCATCCCACAAATGCAAAGTAGTATATGACTATACGTTTGGAGGGATTTGCTTCTTCCTGCTCTGGGTGAGTTGTCAGGCAGAGACAGGCAATGTCTGGGTGGGAATAGCAAAGCTGTTCCTGTAGGCTTTCTGTTTGGTGGAACCTGGAGCCTAAAGCTCGGGCGCTACTGATGGTGGGCTGATACCATGAGCTTCTTGCTTCTCAGTTGTTTCTTATTTTGAAAGTGATCTGGACTGTATTCTTTGTGCTCCTGAGGTCTGATTGTGGAGAGTCAGAAAGAAATTGGAAAGTGCAAATGACTGATGCTGTGACGTGACATTGTGCCAAAACTGCTGTGACCTCAACAAGGGTCTTCCTGGCTCATCAGGTGAATTTATCTGCTCCTCCAAAAAATAATGGGAGATTATCTGTCCTGGTCAGCTTCCCTAAGCAGCAGGAGGAGAAATTATATCATATATCACTGTCAGCTGTATCACGCCCCTGAGAAGGTGAAAGATTTGCATCTTCTTTCTGATATTATCAGCCTTTAACATTAGAACTACCATTATTTCCTCTAAAACGTATTTGTATTGACCAGCAGAGACATCTACCATCCCCAGACCTACATATTCAGATATAATTTCTTGCATTTTGTTCCTTTACTCCAAATGGCACTTCCCTCTAATAGCACTCCCACAGCATCTTTCAGAACTTATAACTGCTGTAGACTGCTTGCCCCGGGAGGTGATCTCTGCAAATTGGCAGCTTGGCCTCTCTGTAAATCTTCTGCCAACTTGCAGAGTTCATGTGGTTCATCCCTTAGGCTAACAGCTGCTTTATATTTAAGAACACGTAAATACATACCCTTGCACTGAGTTTTTCATCTTAAGTCAGAAAAGCATGGAAGGCTTTCTGCTATTTCATGATACATTTAAATGAAAATTGGTGCTCCCTCTTCTTTTGTAGCCACATTAACTGGCCGGTCACTGTGTTTGATCTTTCAATAACCTTAGTGGGGAAAGGGGTTCTGGTTTTGGCCTTCTCTGTGTTTGTGCTGGGCTCTTTAGAAACAACACTTAATGTGAATGATAGTGGTGTGAGCAATGTATCTTCACAGTTATGTCTGTTAAAGACAGAGAGTGTGTTGCACTCAATGTTGTGCCACAGTCATGTGCAGTTTATCTGTGTATTTTATCTGGAAAACCAAAAGGGACAGATTTGGCACTGTTGAAGGGCTATCAGTAGATGCTCTTATTTAGCTACAGACCTGTTGTGTTCCTTGCTTGCAATGTGATTCTTTCACGGCTACTGTAATGCCCTTTTTTCTTGGAGTCACTTTTGGCAAGGAAATGCTGACTGTACAGTGCATACATGACCCATACGGCAAATGCAGTCAGTGCTTGCAGGTGTGATAATAAACATTTTCTTTCAGAAAAGGACAGGAAATATATTTTTATAAGTTATTATGAAAAATAATGGATTTGTGGATCTACTGCAAAATTCAGTAGCATAAGTTTATGCTGAAGGTGTTGACCTGAACCCCTGTTTGAATGTCTTTGTTGCTTTCTCAGCTGCTCTTTATTCTTTACCCTTTTCCATAATGTAGCAGCTCCCTGGAGCCAAACACTGTTTGAACTCTTGTCCCTCACCCTAAAAGTCAAAAGGGCTGCTCAGAACTCAGAGCAGAAACAGTGTTGAAAAATGTGCTTGCTTTCCCAAAGCTGGAACACTCTCTGTCCCCCTGTTGCCATGGTAACTCCTCCATCCACATTCCTTCATCACTGCTTGCTATTACCCTGCTCTGCTGCTGTCTCGAAGCAATCATTGTCTTTTCCTATCTCTGTGCTGTAGCAAGGAGAAAAAGTATGTAGAAACTGAAGGAACAGCCATAAACATGCAAGGGCAGGTTCATTCTGAGTATAAAACCACCAAAGTGATTAGCCCTGAGGACAGGGTAGTCAGAGAATGAAGAACAAATTGTTGATTTTAAAGTGCAGCTCTAATTCTCATCAGAAATTCTAGTGCATAACTTGTATGCTGATGGTCTCCAGATCATTCTGGGGCATAGCTGCTTCTACTCATGCCCCTGAAATTTGGGGTTGTTTATGGAAGTGATTGGGATTTCTATGCCTGGGTTATGGTTGGTCAGCTGGCCAAGCTAAGGGGTTTGTCACAGAAGGCAGACTGGCTTAAGACCACAGAAAGTATTGTTAAGATGAAATTCCTTCACTGGCAGTTCCCAGAGGCTCCATTCCTCAGAGAGCCCAATAAATTTGTTGAAATAGGCTTGACCCATGTGGTTGGAGCTTCAGTATGTGTCTGGTGATCTTTGTAGAGTCTGCAGATCTTTCCACTGGGAAACTTTTGCTGGAGAGCAGCCTGGCAAACTCTCCTTTTCACCCAAAATAACGTGTGAGCTGGTTCCCTGAGTGAAATGAATTTTACAGGAGGTATGAACCTCTTCATGCGGGTCTGTACCTCTGCTTTTGGTGTAGCTGCCCAGAGGTGAGATGGGTTTTGGCACGCTCTAAACCTACATGGCTGGGTAAGACAAATGAACTGTGGGTCATGTGTTATTTTGATGTGAAGATTATTTCACATAATTACAAAGTTCTGTACAGCTACCTATCTTTAATTAGAAACACTGATCGTAATCTCCTGCAAAGTGGATAATTAGAGTACTTCTAACTAAAACTCACTTGTCTTCTAGAATGAGAATGAGGGCTGTTCTCCCACTCCTGAGATGTACATCTTACCTCTCATGACTTGAGATGAGCAAGTGCCGTCATGGGATGTCATAATCTCTCAGCTGTACTTGGTCTTTATCCTGGCAACATAGTAATGATGTACTTGGAAAAATAACCCGGTACAGCCTGATGTAAGCTCCACAGAGCATACTGCACAATTTTAATGGAAACTTCATGATCAGGAAGATTTCAGGGAACTGATTTTGTAACATATTGACAGTTTTCACTTTAAGTTTAGCTGAAATGTTCTCCACTCCCTGGCACTCTTCTGGGGCAAAATAAAACTGCACTAAAACTGTTTCCCCAAAGTAGAGGCTTTCTAAATCAAATCCAAGTAATTCCATAGAAGAAACTAAAGGCTCTTCTCAGAAATAGTAAGGGGAAACTTGTACTGATAGTTGGTGTTCCATGTGTGAAGTGTCTTAGGTACCTATAGGGCTCTGTATTTGGGACTGGATGCAGAGTTAGTCAGCAGCAGAGCTTCTACCCTTTGATAAAACCAGTTCCTTCTTCTCTTCTTCAGTTCTTCATACCTATATGTATCTCCTCTCCTGATCTCTACTTGTTCTGTCCTACTTACCACTTCTAGGTTTTCTTCCCATATTTAGTCAGCGACTTGGTCTCTCACCAGTCCCATGGCATCTCTTCATTTCACAAATCTCTCACCTTTCCTGCCCTCTGCCCTTCCCTCTGCATTTATTGTGACACCAGAACACGGGAGGGAAGAAGGGATACAACATACTGAAGATCAGAGATTGTGTTATTTGTTACCTGCTCGAGTATGGTGTGCTGTATGTACAAAAGTATCAACCGAAGAAATAACATGCACAGAAAACAAGTTTTTCATGTTGTCCTCTAAAAGATTCCTGCTGAGAACCCATAAGATCGAAAGGATAGCAGAAATTTTAATCAAATTCATTCTCTTCTCTTAATGGATTGCTTGCATTAAGCTTTGAGAAATGCTGAGTTCTCCTGAATGAGATCTTCAATGTATTTAGCACCAAAGCCTCATCCTACTCCTAATGTTATATTGAGTCTGCTAAATATAGATAATTTTTCTGATATTCAGACATGAAGAGAAGATAATTAGTGGTGTTTGTGTACAGAAAAAGCTGATTTGAGCAGGGAAACACAAACTCTGCCTCCCTCATTTTCATTTCAGGGAGCAAGTGTAAAACTGTAACTTATCCTTTTTCCCTCTTGTCTCCTCAGAGAGAGGGAAAAGTGGAACAAAAATGGCTTCTTTAGTCAAAAATACACCCAGAGAAACTGGAAGAGTTGATCTGCTTGAGCAACTTTAAATTGAGTGTGTTTAGTGGTCAGTCATGTTCATGAACAAGTAAAAGTTAGAATTAGGATTGTATCAGTCAAACTAACTCTAAATAATGATCTGATCCTCAACATGTACCAGTCAGCTTAGCTCCATGTGTTGAAGAGCATGTGTCTGACCCTGTTGCTGTTGTCATCAAAGCAATTCCACAACAGGAAATTAAAATCAACAAATCAATAAGAAGGAAAAGAAGCAACAGCAAGAACCTCTGCTGTTCATGAAAGCTTCAAAAGTCTGCAGAAGTTTCCCATACCTAGAGAACTGGAACTGCAATTCTTGCACACACTTGACCTCAAGTTTTTGTACCTACTGCTTTATCTTGGTAAGCCAACCCTGCCCCAGCACCTCCTGGTGCTCAGGGGTGCCAGGTGACTGTCCTGACTAATAAAGTAAGGAGAGATGGGCATGAGGTCGCATATACTTGTCTGGGACCATGAATATCCTGCTGTTCTGGAGTATGTGTGTATTTGGTCTCTTCTCCCAGGCACTCAGCAATAGGACAAGGGGGCACGGGGGGCTCAAGCTCTGCCAGGGCAAATTGAAGTTGGAGAGCAGAAAAAACTTCTTTGCAGAGAGAGTGCTCAGGCATTGGAATGGGCTGCCCAGAGAGGGGGTGGATTCCCCATCCCTGGAGATTTTTAAACTGAGATTGTCCGTGGCACTGAGTGCCATGATCTGGTAAAGGGACTGGAGTTGGCCCAAGGGTTGGACTTGATGATCTCAGAGGTCTTTTCCAACCCAATCGATTCTATGATTCTATGATATCAGGTGTAATTAACTGGAAGTTCCTACTTAATTGTATTGTTTGTAAATGCCCTGGCACTCATCTGGTCTTTCTGGCAGCGCCAGAGCTTGGTGAGTGTGTTATGTACAGGTGTAAAGGTGGCTCTTCATTCACCCTTTCTTTTCCGCGAGGATCCATGGATGGATCTGTGACCCTCTCCCAAATACGCTGAGCTTTGGCCCCGTTGGTGCCGCATGGGCAGTTCCCGAGGCCGGGACGTGCCTCAGGGAACCAGCGCTGGGAATGGGAATTCCCGGTCCCCCAGCAGGTGGTGGTAGCGGCGCAGACAGGGATGTGCCGTGGGAATTGCGAAAGGAATCGGCAGCTCTGGCTCCCGGGGAGCTGGGCTTGTTCCCGTCACCTCTTGCCTCGCCAACCCATTCCCTTGGGCCGTGCCTGGGCAGCTTTTCTGACACTTTCTAATCTTGAGCTGAATCATTGCCTTAAGCTTCTGTTGTTCACCACTCAGTGTGATTTTCCTAAGTCATGTGGCCTTATTTCTCATCTCTGACCATATGATTGAAATATGTTGCCATACTTGGCTTGGATAAAGTACTAGGGACAAGTCTGTAGAAAATTAAACATATTTGGAAAAGTATTTTGCATGCTCCCAATGTAAATGAGAATTTGTTCTGTTCAAAGCAGTAGTGGCTGTCAGTTGGAAGAGAAGATTTCAGGTTGCAAAATTTCAAAATGTAGGCATTAATTTATCCACAAATGGATGTATCACAAATTATGGTTCACTTTCCTCAATAATTTTCCCATAGAGGGCCACCTTCCTTGTCCTGTGTGAGGTCCTCTGGTGTCTGAGGGAGCACATCCTTCACATTTCCACATCAATGTGCTCTCTGAGGAAATTGTCCTGAGGATTCTTATGCCAAGCAGTGTCTTAGTGCAAGGGTTTCAAGTGGGAAACTACACAGGTGAATTTACAGATTGTCAATTAAGTGGACACTAGAAAGTGTCCAGTCTCTTCTTTCAGTGAGTCTTAATAAAGGATTACATGGGAAATCATTAAAGACTGGAACAAAAATAGTTTAGACTAGAGCATGTATTTAATGCCAGTTGGAAAGCTGTTAAATCCCACACTTGGCTCTTGCAAAAGACTGTAATTGCCACCTTTAAACCAAGTATTCCCAGAGCCACCTGATGCTTTGCAGCCAGTATAAAACAGTGCTACAGTTTTTTGCAGCTAAGCACATTTTATGAATGCTTTCATCCATTACTGGTCTTAAAGAACTATTTTTCTGGCAGCTATAGATGATGTGTCCCGGCATGGAGAGGCTGGAGGGAATGCTGGTTTAGCTCAGGAGTCTGCTAGTATGTATTGTGTGTGCTAAGAAATAACCGGCATCTGCTAAAAAACGACAAAGCCAGAGAAGGAAAATCTAGGCAGAATTTCTGAATTATTTCAGCCTATTAAATACATGCTTTGAAAAGCCCGGGCTTCAGCAGTGATGTTCACATGTATATGGTCCTCAGCCTCTGCTGACTAATTATGACTCTACCTATGTTGTACTTGGCAGGCTCACAGCATTTGTTCAAGGGGGCTCTTGCCAGCTGTGCTGGTGAAAGTGCTTTTCAGTAAGATTCCAATTAAATGCTTTATTAATATTTATTACTCACTGGTTGCAGTTGTTGGTAAGATGGATTTGCCCAGGAGAGCTCAAATGAAATATAACACGGTGTTTCTTGCTGGGGAGGGGAAGAAAGCGATTCTTTAGCTGTTTGTGTTCACTGTGTGGTGTTAAAGTGCTGATGCAGATCCAGTGTGTGACCAGTGAGAGTCCCCGTACAGTGAATCCCCCACCCAGCACCTGGTGCAGGGTAACTGGGAGGCTCTGGTGAAAAGGCAGGCACTGCTTGTTTGTCAAGCAGAGAGGGCTGGAGAGCAGGGCTGGCACAGCTTTAGTTCTGTTAATGTTTTACATAAAGCAAATATTTCCAAGGTGATTCTCAGAAACTGGAAAAGGAGGACACGTTGGGCAATGTGTGATGCTGTTGGTCCAGGACTGGATCACAGGAAACAGCTCCCTCCTCTAAAACCAATGAAAGAGCTGCACTTGGCTTGGCCTTTCAGTCATGGTGGTTCCCAAATGTTGTGAATCAAGTATGAAACATCAGCAGTGAAATCCACCTGGAAGGCCTCTGAACTGGCCAGGAGCCTGAGTGAATGACTGACAGCCTGTGGGGGACTCTTGCTGCAAAGCCACAGTAGCACGGCCACAAGCCCAGGGGACAAACAAGTTTAAAGCTTTTCCAAAATCAAAGTTTTAAATGAACATACTTTCCTTCCCCCTGTCACAGCTGATTATACCAACCACAGTTTTCAAACATCTCAGCTGAGTAATTTCCACTGGTCAAACTCCACTTAAATTAACACAGAGATGTTTTTATTTAAGTGTAAGTTGTTTGGTTTTGTTAAAATATCTGCATCAAACCATTGGCCTTGGAGCAAACTCTCCTCTCTTCCCTATCAGGAGTGTGAAAGAAAGGAAAGACAAGAATGTCAGACTTTCTAACGTGAAGTTTGACAATCCAATTCTCTGAATGAAATGCCTGAAATACTGGATTTAGACATCTCTCTCTGACTCCCACCAATCTTCAGGCATAGAGCACACATATGTTCGTCTACCAACACCAAACTTCTGACCTCCCAGCCAGACCTTTTGATTTATACCAATTATGCCACTGCCACATATCGGTTTTTTTTTTTTGATCCATCAATGCATTTGTGTGTGTATCAATCTCTTTTAATGTATTGTGGTTCTGCTTCTGTTATATGCTAATGCCAGCTGAATGCAATTCCAGGGAAATTAAACTATGATTAAATTGTTGTAAGAAGGAAAAGAATTATTGGAGGGGTTTTTAGGATTGATTATTTTTCCTGTTCTTCTGAGCATTTATGAATGATTGTCAATTCTGAACATAATTTTTCTTCCTCAAGATTTAAGAAAAGAACTTAATGAGATGAATTACTATCTGCAAGGTGCTCAGCGCTTGTATTTTGGGGCAGAATAGGCTGGCATTTAATAAAAAAAGAAGTCAGCATTTCTTGGGGATGATTCAGGTTTACTTTTTTTTTTTTTGTGAGCTTTTTATAAATATGATTTCTAGCAGGGAGTGTTGCTTCTGCTGCTCCATATTGATAACCAAATCATCTTGACACAGCAGATTAAAGAGCTCCACTGTTGGTACACATTGACATCTCTTTACTTAGTCCTGTCAGTCTTAATTGATGGGGCTGATTTATGTGCATGAGGAGATTTTTCATGTGATTGTGGCATTCAAAATATTAGTATTCATTTACTGGCACAAGTTGGACTAATAAATATTGATTTTTAATTTTTTTTATTTTTTTAAGTAATGCATGGAATGTCTGAGCACTGTTACAATGACATACCCTTTAAAATTAAAGAGATTCATTTCATGTTTAGACTAAAATAAAAGTGGTGTTTTACTTAACAAAGCCAGAGGAGGTGATTGCATTTCAGAGATTTAGGGCTCAATTTTCCTCATGGCTATTTTAAATTTTTGTTCCAGGAAAATATTCTGTAACTGACTTGAGTCAGAGCAAAAATAAGATAATGTGCCAGGCCACTTGCCTGGCACTGAGGGCACATCCTGCCAGTGTCAAGGGCTGGAGGAACCCAGCCAGCAACAAGGCAAACTTTCAACCAAGGAAGGCTTGGGGTTTGGGCAGGCTTTTACCAGATGCTTTATGAAGTAGATTTGCAAATCTTGTCATGTGTCAGGGCATGGCATGTGAGTCTGCACTTGGCCCTTGTCTTGACACAACATCTGAGAGTGGCTGGAATAGAAATGAGAACATCATTTGCTGAGATGGCACATGTTTTCATTCAAATGTAATCTTGCACCCTATAATAGGACAGATAGCAGTTTCAGGGTTCAGCCTTGTATGCAGTGGGTAGATGCAGTGAAAATTAATTTTTTTTTCATTATCTTGAATGGTAAACCCATCTGCCAGATACAGAATGGTGCTGAACATTGCTTGGTCCATTTTTCTTTAAGGAAACTAATTAAAAGATTATAGCCTCTGTTTCAATAGTTGTTCAAAACATCCTGGTGGCACTGCTTGCCATTCAGATTTCATCATGTTGCAAGCAGCAAAGGCAAAGCACACTGGCACTTCCCACTCTTTGGGATTCAGTTCATCTCATTCACTTCCTAATCTGATCTCCCAGGATATCAAATGAGGACTTCTGTTTGTTAATGAATGCCCAGTGTTAAATGAAAGTCAAATGAAACCCAATACCCAGCAGGGATCAGGTTTGCTTTGTCCAAGGTCCTGCTGGCAGCGTCCCAGAGGACTCATGTTTGATGTCCAGTGGAGAATTGTCTTCTTCAGTGTGTATGAGAAAGGCAGTTTTGGTATAATTCAGTGGTCAAATTGACAAGTCATTGTTTCTCTGTGACATTTGGACATTAAGTTCCCTTAGCAAAGGTGCTGAGAAACACTTACTGTTAACTGCATCCCACAGTGTCCAGCTGGAGTGGGAGTTTTCACCCACAGCAAACAGCTTGAACCCGTTAAAACCATCCCATCTTTTCCTTATGCCACTAAGTGACACTTTAATTTGATTTGTACCGTATTGCAGTTCTATCAGAAATTTATTCTGTCCTATAAGGCTTGAGAATTAAACTTTACTTGTCATCTTCAAAGAAGAATTTTGCTTCAAATAATAATAATCTGGCTGTGGTTCACAATTAGAAGTGAAAGTGGGCTGCATCTCACCTCTACCATGCTGACTTTTAAGTTACAGTCTCCCTGTGCAGCTTTAGGTCCCTTCTCCCCTTGTAGATGAAGTTTCTGGGACAGAGGGAGCTGCAGCTGGCAGACACCTCAATGTGGGAGCCCCTTTGAACTGTGGTCTTCACCAGTTTCAGATAGTCCTGCTCAAGGAACTGGGTCCAAGACCTACAAAACCCAGGTGGACCATATTAGGAATTGTGATCTTGCACTGAATGTGCTTCCATGAGAATTTGCTTCCATTAAGTGGATTTGCTTGCAGTCCCAATTAATATTAGCCCCAGCAGAGATTAAACTGTGCCCATGAGGAATCAGCATAAACTGTTTTACTTTGTGTGTTCTTGTTAACTCCTCATCAGTGAAGACCAACTGACAGCCTCATGAGGGGTGTTGCACGTTGAGTCCTATTTATTTGCAAGAACTCTGAAGTAGAGAAGTTAATTTTAAATCTCTAAGTGTACTTATTTATTTACATGTTGCAACCTGGACAGCAAACAAGCCATCAGTCACAAACTGCTCTTTTTAGCAAATAATTGTAAAGTGCAAGAGGTCCAGTACTTTAAAACTGTCCATCTCTTGTTGACATGTGTGACAGGTGAGAGCTAGGAGGTCTCCATGATTTCTCTCACTACAGTGCATAATCCTTTTTCCATTCAAATGGAGGTTCCTTCTTTGTCCAAGTTTTCATTATTTTTTCCTCTGCTTACATAAGAAAGTAACTTATTAGCATTAACAAGTTGGGAACAAAGACTTTGAACACCTGTATTTGAAATGAAATTTTAATAAATGTTCTTCCTGCTCTAATTGTGTAAGAAAAGGTTTCAAATTTTCAGAATTATTTCTGCTTTATCTGGTCCTTGCAGGAAGAAATTACTGTTGTCCAGCAGTTTCACCTCTTTCACTTATATAACATGTGAGCTGTTTAAGGGACCTCACGTAAAGAAACGTGAGTCATATTTGTGACTTCGTATGTCAGATAAGGTATTTTCCTTACTGGGATTAAATTATATCTCAATTTCTGCAGTTTTTACTGCATGATAATAAAAAAATCATGAACTGGGCCTTGCTGCCCCTTTGGGCACAGCCCATAACTTCAGTTACTTCTTTTGAAGATCACTGTAAAATGCTCTTTGCAGTGTTAGACCCATCCTTGTGGGACCAGTTGATCTCTCTTGAAAGCAGTGGGGCTGTCTAAGGGTAAATTGGAGAGCAATTGGTCATCTTCCTGTTGCACATCTTGTTCAGAAAGAATAGGTTTGTATCTTGATCTATTCTCCATGGCACATACACCTTTCTAAATGAGGGCAGTTTTATTGATAAAAATGACATTTATTTTAAGAATCCATGACAACTGATCCCCATAAAACTAGGAGTTAAGTTGGATTCAGAACCACACATAATGAGTCATTGATGCAGAATTCTTTATTTTTATTTTTTAATTCAGTTCTGTGTTCAGTTGAGATGATTCATTCTTCTAGTGAGCTCTTTCCAGGAAGGATTCCCCACAATCCTCAGAATTTTTCTCTTTCTCGGTACCATTAAAGTTCTTTCTCTGTTATTCCAGTCTCTTTTTGGCTGAGATCCTCTTTGATTCCTCCCAAAGGATCCTTCCAAAAATGAAAGGCAAGAGAAAAGCTGTTTATTACTAATGTGCACAAAGACAATCGATCTTGTAATTCTTCCCCAAAAATTTAAGATTGGTTGAAATGCAGATTTTCATCTTTTCAACCAAGGATCTTGAGGTCTGTTTAATGAGGCCAGAAGTAGTGCAGCTGTTGCTAAAATGTACTTTTCAGCTTTTCAGACCTTTTCACTGGTTTACATCTGAGCAGTGAATGCATGAGCAGGTCAAGGCCTCTGGTGGAAATAAGTCTGAAAACTCAAAACTCTTTCTCCAGCCACAGACAGTTGAAAAGAGCATTAATGACTATTTCTGCCCTGTGGATCCACTTCACTTCCAGGCAGAATGGGCCCAGGTTCTCATACTGGATGGACAGTGTCTCCCTCTACATGTCAGGTTTTTGCCTGTTGCTTGTAGCTGTCTGTGTGCAGAAGGTTCACCTCAGTCACTTACAGTGTGTGTTTTTGCCATGATGCCTGTGATTAACAACAGGCTGGTCTGGGACAGCAAACACTTGTCTGGTCAGATTTACAGTGGAGAAGAAAGAGTTGAGGAATCAGACAATTATCACAACCACATTGCTGAGAGAAGGGACAGCTCAGCTATGTCATTGCCTCACGAAGAAAAGCTGCAATGAATGTAGCAGGATGAGGTGGGCAATGGGTATTGGAACTGCTGTAGCTGAAACCTTCTTAGCTGGGGCTTTTTTTTTTTCCAGCTAAAATCATGGCCAAGTGTTTCTTGCAGCTGTCAGGTGCAGGTTCCTCTCTGCCCTGCAGTACTCACTGCCACAGTGTCCATGTAGTGACTCAGCACCAACACGAGCAGGGGGGAAAAGGTTTTCGTGTGATGGCAACAGGGCTGTGAGTGGGTGTGTGCCTGCCCTGGTCAGCTTGGAACCAGCCAGGAGCTGCTGAGCACCACCCAAGTGTTGACAGGACGGTGGCCCAGCAGTGTGGCTGTGCTGCAGCCAGGGCAGCTTTGCCCACACAAGGTGTGAACGTGCCTTGGATTACACAGCAGATCAGTCATGTCTGGATCAAGTACCTTCTTTCCTGGTTCTGCTTCTGTCTTGCTTTGTTCTTCTAAGAATTCAGAAAATGCCTCCAGTGTATAATCCCCAGAATAGGCCACCTCCTGAAAAGAATTTTACAATTAAGTAACTCTGTACACAAAATTCTGGAAATATCAGCAAAATCAGATTGAGGATTCCAGTTCTTTATACTGACCAAACTTTAGACTTTTGTGCTCAGTTTAGAAAGTGAGGGCAGAGGCACAGCATGTTCCAACATCATCTGAAACTCAAGTGTAAAGAAAAAAATAGATGTATATCCTTGAGAAGAAAAGAATTTGTATAAAAAACATAACTATTATTGTATAGTTCCAGTTTGGGATCCTGCCAACTACTGACAACAGTGGAGTTCTTTGTGTTTAACAATAAACATTGGCAAGATATTTTGAAGAAGAGTCTTTTAAATGTTCAGCCATGACAATAAAAGCTGTCTCAAGATTTTGATGGAAGTTAAAATTCTGAAATAGTTTTGAAATACACAGTCCAGAAGTACCAGCTGTTGCACAGCCTGAAAGAACAGGATGCAGATGAACAGTGACATTAATTTTCTTATTTTTCACCTTAAATTGGGGATTTACTGAGGATTTTTTTCTAAGGAAGTTTAATGAAAGAAGCAGTTTTGGTTTAGAGCTTTAAAATTCTCTGAGTGGGTCTAGGCACTGTATTGTGTTTTAAAGATTCTCCCTCACCAAACCTTTGCTCTCTGGAAGTATAAAAGAGTTTTGCACAAGTCTTTTAACAAAAAGTTGTAGAGGCTCATGTACATGATATTGGGAATTGTCTGCTGTTACCTGAGTCTTTTTAGAAATAGGCAGATGCCTTTTCTCCTTTGGGTTAAGCTCACTTACTCCCACTGAGACCAATAATGCTGTGTTACTTTAGACTAGTCACAAATACCTGATTTGAGTTTAAAGGTCTGTAAACAAAACATCTCCAGTCTCTGGTGAATTCACCAAAAGTGTGCACTTTTAGTATACTGAAAGTTTGGTATTCCAAATCAGTAAAGTATTCTCTTGTAATAAAAACAGTGGCAGCTTTTGTACTACTTTTATATGTTTGCAAGCTTAATTTTCTTAAGAACGATTATTTTATTTCTCCAGAGACAATTAATATTCTCAGATGAGTCTTGACTTTTACTGACTCTGATGATGGCTGGAACAGCAGTTACTCAGGGCCTGAAGACCTGTAAATCCAGAGAAGAAGCTGATTCCTGCACTGGTCACTGAGGATGTGTGTCAACACTTGTCATTAGAGTAATCAGTGCATAAGAGTATGTAAATGTTATTTTTCTCACTTAACCCACAGAAACAAATAGAATGATCTTAAATCTACCTGAAACACTGCATGTTTTTCTCATAAATTTGGAGTGGATGATGTAGGGGATGAGTTGTTCACCAGCTTCACAGATGGAGCTCAGATGATGCCTGGTCACTTCGCTCCTCAATATAAGTCATCAGATTCACTCTTCATTCCTTCAGCTCTGGCTACAGCTGTTCCTTGGAAACACTCAGCTGGTGCTTTGGAAAACTGGGCACATGGTTAAACACCCAGCTGTAGATCTGGGGCTCTGGGCTCATCCAACTCCACTTAGCTCCAGTTAAGCTGAAGTGGTTCCTTATTTAAAAATATCATCAAACATCTGGTTTTGCACTCACTGAAAGTAAGAGAGTGACTTGTCTTTAACTTCACAAAGAGATGAACCTGCTCTTAAACAGACCAAAGAGTGGCACTCCACTGGAAAGAAGACAGTTCCTACCTGCAGACCTGGCAGATGTTTTTCTTCAGAGGAGGGTGGTATCTGATACAATCTCATCAGGTGGGAGTGCTTGGAAGGGGCTGCACAGGGATGTGTTCTGTCAATGATTTTGCCCTTAGGAGGTTAAGGGTGTCTGTGCTGAATGTAACAACTGAGCTCTAGGAAACAGCTTTAGTTTGTCTTATGTCAGCCACGTTTCCCTTGGTTTATCAGAAGCAGGTTCAGACTTCTTTACATGCATTTTGGTTTGCTTCCTACAGTCTTCTCATAGTTATTCAATCTTTAGAGTTTCAACTTCTGTGCTAGTGTTCAACTTGTCCTTAGTCCTTAAACAATGGATCAGTAGAGATAATTGGAAAGCTCATGTGTTTGTGTTTCTAACTCCATCAAAATACTGCAGGCTAGAAGAGACACTGTGTTGTTGTTGGACTATATCTATTTCCTGATCCTCTTATTCTTCATTCTGAACATGCCCCTTTCTCTTCTGCTCCAACCCCCTTCTATTGCTCTTCTCTTGGCCAGATTAAGGAAGTAGGGTTTGTATTTTGGAGGCAGTGCCTATACAGTGAAAAACACAGGAGATACCCAGAGCCTTGATGTGATATAACACCCTGTGCTTCTAGAGAAGGACAAGTATACATGGGAGAATTCCCAGTGTAACTCTGTCTGGGTAGGAAATAACTGAAAGATGTTGAAGTGACTGTGTGTTATCAGCTTGGTTGTGTCTTGGATCATTTAGGTCATTTCAAGTGGGAAAAGCTGTCTGTGGCCAGCTGTGCCATGAGAAAGAAGGGCAGAACAACTGGGTCTGTGGGACTGCAGACATCCACAGCCACCTGCACTGCTGGTCAAGGACAAATCAAAATCTCTGTGTTTGAGGGAACCAGTGCATGGTGCAAAAGGAAGAACTTGAGATTTCAAATCCTCTTTAATTTCAGGGTATTTTTAAGAATGAAGCAATCTCTTAATAGTTAATGAAAGTTTTTACTGATTTTTTTTTTACATTTTTAATGAGCATTTGATGGGTTTCTGCTTTTCTGTGTGAAGACTAAGCATGGTGTGAGTGTGCAGGACTGCAGTTCAATTCATTAGAAGCTGTGCCTGCACATCCAAGAGGAAAATCTCTCCCTCAAAGTTTAAATGAGGACATGGGCAAATGCCTTAGAATTTAATTTAAGTTTAGTACTAAGAAGAAAAATGAAAAGCTTAGTAATGTCTTAATTATAACCATATCTTGATTTTTTTGCTTTGGTGATATTTTCTTTTTAATTAGGTAACCTAAATTGATGGAGAATGTAGCTATTTAATATTTTTCCTTGCCACCTCTTTCAGCAATGTTTTCTGATTATTGTGTAACATAGATGATTCATTAGGTAGCATATTGCAAAAATCTTTGGTCTTGACAACAAATATTTATTCCCAGTTGAGGCTGTGATACTGAAATGAAGTAAAATTACTGGCATAAGTGTATAGAAGGAAGTTTTGGGACTTGAGTTTTGTGAACATGTAGAGGCTGTAACAACAGCAGTACCAGCATTTTGGAGACTATCGCCATGCCTGCTCTGCAAACAACCAGCACAGGTAGTTCAGTGACAGTACATCTCTTGTCATGGTTTGAAGTAAAGAAGCACTGTAGTCATTAGGAGGTATCTGTAAGTTCACTCTGACTTCAGACTGTTGCTAGAACCCAACAGGCAGATTGGAGGATGTTGAACAGCAGAATGTGAGGCTCTAGTGACTTGTAGTCCAAGTCAGTAAATGATATGTGGGTTCCTGCCACAACCTCATACAGAGGAGGAGACAATGGAAGGTTTTCTCCTCTAATTCAGGTTCTTGACAGCAGTACCTTCTACTCAAAACCCAACGCTGAGTAGGTAAGGACCAAAGCTTTCTTCCTTAAAGGAGTCCTTTCTCACTGTGCCCCATGTGCACATGCAAACACACTGCCCTCCCTTGGTGTGCAGCTCCACATTCCTCCCTGACAGCCTCTTACCTGGTAACCGGATCCTGCAGGGAAGAGTGTGAAGAACGGGTATCGGGCCAGTGCCACGGACAGGATGTCATTGGCTGTCGCGTCTATCTTTGCAATGATTATGTCCTCACGACTCTCATATTGCTCTCCTAGCTTATCCCAGATTGGCATGAGTTTTCTGCAGTCATGGGACCAAGGGGCATCTGCAAATTTAAAAATAAAAGCAGAAGGACACAGTCTGGGAGGAGAGCATGTGCTGCTGCAATCACTGGGACCTATTTAACCCTTCAAGTTAACAGGGTTTGGGATTTGTTGTGGTCAATCCTTGCTTGAAACCATTCACCCTTTGTGACTTTCCTCTTTTCATGTAGTGATAACTTGTTATTCACTAAGGCATTTCTGACAGCAACTCTGCTTTGGCTCTCTTTAGACTTTCAGGACTATAACAAACACACCACACTTGGACAACTTTGCTGGAGAGGTGTGCCAGATAACCAATGCAACTAGGTAAGTCTTGCATCATTCCTGTGATGAAATATTTGTCAGAGGCACAAAATTCTTCCTGCATTCTAAAATTAACTGTGCTCATAAACCGTGCTATGTTTACACTAAAAGGAAGAGTTTGAGGTGTGGTGCTGTTTTGACTGTGAGCACTGCACTGATGCAGGTTGGCAGAAAGGCAAACTGCTGGGAACCCAGTGTCCCCCTAAATAGCATAAAACACAGTTGCAGTCCTTCAGACTCAACATTGCTCATACTCAGTTTATACAGAATTAAAATTTCTGGGACGCTTTGCTGAATACAGTACATCCCATTTACCAGCCTTTAATTTCCAAAGGATTTGCTTCAATTCCTGTTTAGATCATTCAGTTTGTTCATGATACTGAAATGTAAAAATTACTTGTGTGAGTGAAATGGCTGCAGCCAAGGAGAGTGGCAGGAATGTAATGCCCTCATGAGTTTCTGGAATGCAGGGCAGTACAGCTAGTTGTCTCTATTTATCTTAATGCTGCAGGTTTGCTTTACTGAAGTAACCAAGGCACAAACTAATCCCTGCTGGCTGGTACAAGGATAGGGCAGTGTTTTCTTGCTGGAAAAGAGTCATGTAGAAAAGCCACTTCCCTTGCAGACAGAGGAGGATAAAAGGAGTTACAATTTGCAAAACCACAATTCCTCTGGGATTTATTCCTAGAGCATTATAACCAGACAATTTCACTTTGGAAGGCAGCCTGACTCGTGCTGTGCAGCCCCCTGGAATGTTCCCTCATACAACATGGTGTTCTAGTGTCATGTCATCTTTCAACACTGAGATTTGATGTGGCCCTGACAAATATTTACTGAAGGGATCCAGAGTTACTCAGTTCAACACTAAGTCAGCAAAGGTAACGCAGCGTTACCATAGATATGACACAAATTTTTCTTCAATGCTTTCCACAAACAACAAAGATTCATTGAGCTCAGCTTTTGTGAAGTGCAAAGATTAGTTTGGTATATGAGCATGTTAGTTTGGTACATGGGCAGGAGCTTTCGTTTTTTCTTTCCAATTGGTCATGTTAAAGCAGCTTAAGATCTGAATTCAATGATAACACTTACAAAACATAACGAACACAGTCCTGGTCTTATTGAAGACAATATTGTTGAAATTCTTCCCCACAAGCACTTTGACAGGCATCTTGTCCCAGTCTTCTGGAATTTCTTCACTTGAGAGATGTAGCTAAGCAGAAACAGAAACATTGCTGTGAAAGTGTGGAGAGCATTGAAAACTGCACTCCAGGTTGAGTTAATGTGAGACTGATGGAACATTACCTAATGTGCACTGTTACTACATCACAATTTTTTGATAACTTTATATCCTAGCCAGCCTTCACATGGTGACACCTTCTCTCCCTTCAGTGGGAGCTGGGGTCTCACACCCCTGTGTAGGTGCTAGTCAGAATTAATTGTCCCTCTGCTGAATACAGACTTCATAGTACATTATCTGAAAATGACCCCTGGGAACATGTTATATTCCTTGTCCTGAATTCTTGTTGCCCAGCGTTCAGAAGGTAGACTACTAAAAAGGTTATGTGTTGAGGGCTCTCAAAAGTGATATAAAACACACATGAGAAAGTGTGCATTGCTGTTTAAATCTCTGCTTTCTCCACCAGTCACAGTCCCCACATGACTCCTACAATTTAGAGTACATTAGCTGGCAATTTCTCTTCTTTAACCCCACGGCACAGCAGCAGAAAGGCACACGTGCCCCATGGAAGCTGCCTCTGGTGGGACTGTGCCACTCGAGCAGATCTTGATGGGGGAGAGGCAACATCCCCCCACTTCTGTCCTTCTGCCCTACTCCAGCACTGAAATCAGGATCTACTGCTCAAATTTCTCAAATTCTGCCTGCTGTCAGACTGGCTACTTTGTCTTTTCTCACTGGAAATCAGCCTGAAGAGCACTGAATAAGCAAAATATTTTAATGTATTTTTCACATGAGTGGGATGATGCCTCATTATGACAACAAGTGCTGTATTTACCATTGGGAATGATCCCCCTGGGAAAGTTCCCTCTGCTAAACTAGCTTAAAACAAATACCCAATGTACTTAGTGCTCTCTGAAACTGTCAGTTCTCTATTTACTAGACTTTTCTGTAACCTCAACATTTGTCACAGTCATTGTCTGCATCTCTCCCAGCTAACGGAGTGAAATATTTCCATTATAGTATTGGGAAGATTGAGACATTGGGAGTTTTTAAACCAACTAAAATATTGAGCCATAAATAGTTCTGACCAGCTTATACACTGAAGGATTGGAAAACTTTGTAGTCCACCTGAGCTGTTAAATACAGAGGAATGCTCTGTCAACAATCAAACATTAGGGTGACAGTAGATTAGTCAACTGATGATCAGAACAGGACACTGTTCTAACTTACAAAGGGGGTGCCTCACAAATTTGTTTTAGCTGGTTTGGTAGGGAGGTGTCTCATTACTAATGGATATACCTTTGCTTTTCCATTTAAGTAGCTCTGGCAAAATTTCTTCAGGTTCTCCACAGTCACCTCGTCTGCAGGCATTTTGTACTTTGCATCGCTCGTCAGATTGAGGATTCTCACGGCAGGAACATCAATGTCCCTGATGCGAAAATACTCAAAAATTCGTCCATTCCTTGGCTCATCAGTATCCACCAAAACAAACAGCATCTGATAATAAAGAGAGTCATGGTTGAGTCTTCCAGCTTTGGCTTAGCCATTTTAGAGAAATGGAGCTTGGCAGTGAGGTAGGACCTAACCTTAAATGCAAGGAATTCTGTAGGACCAATTGCGGTCTCAGATCGTGCACCAGCAGTTCTGTGGACTTTATCATACCTTCATCCTAGTTAATAACAGATGTTAAAGCAACCAAAAGTAATGGAGATTTTCCCTCTGTTCTTTCATAGTGCTTTGCTATCACGTCTTTTAGTAACGCTTCTAAATTACCTCTTGACAGGACAGAAGAGCTGAGACACCTGTAATCTGTATGTCTTTACCAATATGTGATGTTTTATGAGGAGATGACTTACCATTCTTCAGTGTCTCATGTACTTGGAGCAGGAAAAGCACCACAGTGATTGACAATTGGAAAGTGAAATACTTGTGAGTATGACTGCCTGTAACTGTCTATATGCATGCACACATGTGCTGCAAGGAAGGCTCTGCACACACCTTGCAATATCCTCAGATTTTGTAGCTGGTTCCTTCACTCAGGCAATATTCTGAGAGCCTCATGGCATTTCCTGGTAGTGCCAGAAATTGCCAGAACCTGGCTAAAACTATCTTTGGTTGGTAGTTGCTCCTGGAAAATCATATTTGTAAAATCAGAAACGAGTTAATTTGGAGCAGCTGGAATTACTCTTCCTTTCTGCGATGTTTATGTTTTAAAGAATCATTTCCAAGTAAAGTTTACTTTTCAGCTTGTCTTTAACAAATTCAAATAATAATTACTGAAACTCTTTTTAAATGGTTTGGTAGACTCAGAAGATGGACTTACAGCAGGGTACTTTTACCAGTAATGTTGGTGAGTCTTTTTCCACTGATTTTTTGGCATTCATATTTGCAAAGCTGGACTCAGCAGTACAAACCTTTCCTCTAAATTCTGCAGCAGCAGATTTGTAGTTTTCATAAATCGCATCGAACGTCTCCGAGTTCGTTGGGGTGAACAGCAGGATGTGATTTTCAACAGGGACATCAAAAATCTTCACAGATGTCTGGGAAACAAAAGACTCAACATCTGTTCTGCTCTTTGTAAGCAGAACAGTGAATCAGAGGCTCAGTGTATCACTCAGTTCTGTTATTGCAAATTTTAAGACTCTTCCCAATCATTTCCATAACCATTGGATTTTTTTCATTGTTTTAAAGAAGATAAAGTGAGAAGAATCAGCAGCTGCTGAGTGTTTTTTTCTCTTCCTGGAAAAAACTCGTAATTATTCATAGATTTTTACAGTCAGAAGGAAATGGGATCTTCCAGGCTGACCTCCTGTATAACACACACAGAATTAATGCTGAAAGCACAAGCTAGGGAAGCCCAGCTGCAGGAGTTAGACCTGGCTGGGCACATCCTTTGCTTCTGGGTGGCATCAGCAGCCTTTGTCTCCTTCCCTGCACAGAGGTGCCCTTTGTTCATGTCACCCCATGATCAGAGGCAATGGGGTGTCCCCCAGGCATGCAGGTATTCCCATGTCTTTGCCTTCCTTCCTGCACTCACAACAGCTATTGTTGGTTTCTTTCGTCCTTGTCTTGGCCCAGAGCACCCTGTTGCTGCCTTGGAGTGGAATGATTGGAGCCAAGATTAGGGACTGACCTTCCAGCCTCCCACCTCCCTTAGTGCAGAAGCAGCCCAGGCTTTTGTGTTGGCTCCACAGTAGGAAGGTGTTTGCATGCTCAGACAAGCTCATTGTTCAACCAACTACTCCTCATTTCCTCTAAGAAACACCTTGCCAGAGGGAAGCATCATCCGGCCTGGGTTAGACCAAGAGCTGGTGTTTCTAGATGAGATTAGAGCTGGCTTTGTTAAACAAACAAACTTCTCAGTCACTAAGGAGCAGAAGAGCTCCCCAGGTCTCTTTCGCCGTAGGTTCCTTTCTTTCTCCTGGGCTTTTGCTAATGCAGTGAAATACACATACCTCAATATTGTATTCCGTGACCAAATCCAAAGTAAAGGTTTTGATCAGCCTCACTAGATCCAGTTTGTTCTGTCTGCCATCTTCAAGCACTTCATTATGCACAGGTTTTCCCTGGACAAATAGTGAAGTTTGTGAGGTTTTTGGCCTTACCAACTTCAGGAGCAAAATGACAGTCTTTAAAAGTAAGAGTTTTATGATCCTCAGCAACTGAAATTCCATAACTTGTAAAATAAATGTCACTGCCAGATTACAGAATGTGATTGCAGCTAAAATTCAAGGTACAGCTGGCAGTTGTAATTTGTTCAGTTATCTTAACATACTGAAAGATCTTTTCTACATCTATACGCACTATCTGTGACAGACACTTGCTCAGGAAATCCTTGTCTCACTACTTCCTAACCTAAATATTGGTGCTACTCCATGTAGTTTTATTTTTCCTGTTGGCCACTTCTTCTGTTGTGAACTGGAAGAAAAAGATTCCTGGTCAAAAGCAACACCCAGGAAAAGAGGTGAATGTCTGTCAGTGTCACTGAACCTGGCAGTACTTGTTTATTAGAATGCAGGTTGGAAAGCAAAGCTGTTATATCCAGATCCTTAAGCATGAATGAGGAGCCTTAACATAGGCAGCCAGATAAAAATATCAGTTGTCCAAAGGTTGCTGGTTTTGCCTCCCTCTTGTCTGTAAATGCATTATTTTTGTGTTGTTTGAATTTCAATTAGGAAGTTATTTAACCTGAAAAATTCCCCACCTGTCCCTCCATAGCCCAGAGCTGGCACAGCACCTTGCCTGCCAGGCTTCTGCACTCCTACCTTCTTAAACACAATGAGAGTGTTCTTCTGGATGCCGTAGTTAGCACAGACGTCCTCACTGGCTGTCATCCCAAAAGGCATCTCTGGCACATCTCTTGCTATCTCATAGAAAACTTCCACACTGTCATTGTGAAGTTCCTAGGCACAGAAAGAGTGTTTATTAAGGCTGTGTACTGCAGCCTGCTCAGATGTACAGTAGTGAGAGCTACAGGTGAGGCAGGCCCCTAAGGGCGTGTGAGGTAGAGAGGAGAATATAATCATAAAGTGGGTATAGCTTGCCATGATTACCTGCAAGGGGAGAACTTCACCACAGGGGACATCCTAGACGTGCTGTGACATGACTAGTGTGTTCACCTTTCCAACAGGTGTCAGCTGGCCTGGGTCAGTAGGGATGGTGTGTGGTCTCCCAAGTCCTTCCTGTCCTAATCCCATCTGCCCTACACTCCTCTTCTGCCTTCTGCAGGTGAGGAGGGATCCTGCCACCAGCTGCTCCCCTTCCAGAGCGTTTGCACAGTCAGCAGGATGTGATGGATTAGAGAGGAGGGCTCTCTGCCTGCAAGAGGACCTGACTGATGTGTCTGGGGCTTTGAGTGAGTGCTCTTCAAGGCAGGGACCTTGACTTCTACATCTGTCAAATATTCACTGTGTTGTCCACCCTCAAACTAATAGTAAATAAGCACGATGAAAGGCAACAGCACTTCCAGGTTTGATTTAAGCAGACAATTATTTCATGCTAGATGAATAGTAATTTATATGCTGAGACCTTCCAACACATCCTGGCACTCACATATGTGAGCAATCTGTGACTAATAGAAGGCCAAATGCAGCTCTTTATTTGCTTGGACACTGTTTTGTTGGCTTCCACCCATTAAATTTCTGACATGCCTTAGCTCATGCTCATCGATTGTCACTTCAGCCCCCGAGAGAAATCAGGGTCCTGTCAAACACATCTGCAGGCAATATCTGCTATCAGTGTGGTTCAGGGAACTCTCTGGCATCACTGTGATAGCAAGGGCTTCTCAATCTGGCCCAGCACAGGAGAACTGCCTTCCTTGCTGAAAGGCTGCAAGCAGATTGCTGCGGAGCAAAATTCTGGGCACTTGGAGCATTTTCACAGTTTGTCCTATTATGCTGTATCTGTTCATCAGCTTTTTTACTGGGGGGATATTTTGCTTATGACTCAGGTTTTCCATATCCATTAAACTTGGACTATCTACTGTAGCCAGCACACCTGGGACATTATCAGTTCAGGTATGAGTCCAGACACGGTGCTTTTAACTGGGCAGAGAGATACCAGAATAAAAGTCTCTTTAAATAGAGAAAATCCTTGATTGAGTGTTCCAGATATTAAAATTTTCAAGGGCACATTGAAAAAGTAGGGAAAAACTATTCTTATTTAACTGACTTCTCACAGCATGCCTATTGACTATTGTTCACAAGCATCCAGCCCCAAATCCCAAGAACCTTGTTCTGCTCTGGAAACTGGCAGAATTTGCTTCAGAAAGGACTACATGTGTTGGATCATATACACTGGTAGTATTTCATGACTTCCTATCCATGAAGATTTGGCAGCTGACAGGAGCTAAAAACCAGAGTTAGCATGATATTCATGGAACTGTGCTCTGACCTCTGTTTTTCACTGAAGTTGTTTAAATCATCAGCTGGAAAGATGAAGAAAAAGCACTCTAATATATTAGACAATATCTACTGCTATTTTATTTTTATGAACTTAAGCCAGGAGGGAACATTCCTTTACCAGAACAGCCTCCAACTATTCATACCTATGATTTTACACTGTGTTTGAACAGAAATGCAGTGATAGGTAACAACTCTGGGCTGCAATTTTTTGCTTTTGCATTTACTACTAGCAGTGTAATTCACACCAGCAATGGGTTAAGTCTCTCTGAAGCAAAAATGCTCAGTAGTTCTGCCCTCTTCCAACCAGCCACCAGATTTGGCATGATTTGGCAGAAGCCCTTTCTCTGAGGATACAGGAAAGGCTGCTGGGACCAGCCAGGACTGTGCAAACACTGCTGGAGCATCATGCTCTCGCAATCTGTTCTCAGGGTCTCTGTGCCTGGGAACTGATTAGGGAAATGTGTTGTGGTGTGAGATTTTCTTATCTCTGCCTGGGCTGCTTGTCTGGAAGTGTCAAAAAGTAGATAGAAACAAATAAATTCTAAAAATGTATAGAAAACCAAGGACCTGTTTTTTCCAGGTGAATTCTAGGTCTTTTAGATGTGTGGGGTTTGGTGGTGAGAGCAAGCAGTATATCCCTGAGCTGGAACAGAAACCAGCCTTTGGGGCTTTGCAGTGCATTACCCTAAAGAAGCCAATCACTGCCAAATCATCAGCTTTTACTATGGCTTCAGCCTGATCAGTAGAGTTGATTAACACAGTGCTGGGTCCTGTTCTTCTTTTCACCCATGTAATAAAGGCTGAGGCGTGTCTGACTCCTGTAGAAGAAAAAGAGTTAAAATGACCACCAAAATGAACAACAGAAATTCCTGTGCAATCAGGATAGAGGCAGGGGAGGTACAGAGGGATGCTGAATACAAGTAGACTTGGGCTCCTCAGGACTGAGGTTAAAGCTGTATCAGAGTGGCCTTGGGGGCATCCAAATTCAACCCCAGGTTCTAGTCACCTTCCAGACTATTGCTGACTCTGGAAGATCAGTGGTGGATGAGTACTGTGTTTTCTTGGGACCTCTGCAAATGGGTTTTGAGTCCAGTTAAATTCTTAATCACACATGGAGAACAGAGATGAGGAAAATCAGACAAGTAGAAAGCCTGTCCTGTAAGATTTCGTATGTCCCAAAATCACAGTAAGCCATAAAGCGCTATCGACCTGAGGTTTAATCCAAAATGGCTTCAAACCAATTGCAGATTTTATTGAACTGTTTGTTCAATTAAATTAAGTGTCAAAAGTGTTGCTCTGGTGCTTCAGGAGGGTTCTGATAGGCACAGAGACATGTTAAAATTCCTCTGTGGGGCTGCAGCATCACTTAAATTTAGACATAAGAAAAAAAGCTAAAGAGTCAAAGTTGTTCTTTACTTCTGGATTGTTCCATCTTTGGGGTTCCAAATTAGTACTAGCAGTTTTACTGAGATTACAGTCAGCCTGTTTATTTGGTAAATTGTCTTCAAGCTTTCAGGAGTTTTAGAATCTTCAGTCTCTAAAAAATACCATTTAAAGCTATCATATTTTCAGAGAAATCGAGGCAACAAATTGATACTGAGGTGATTGAAATCTCTGGTGTGAAGTGGCCCTTTCATCTCTGTCTGTCATGACAGACAGCCTTGTTGGACAAGAGCAAGAGTCTAGTAAATGGTTAATGAAAATCATACAGGAGAAGGAAAAAGTCTGTATGCTGTGAAGTGCTAGAGTCAAGATGTACAGAACAAGTGGATTATCAAAGATGCAAGTCCTGGTACTGGACTTAGCAGTATGACAAGATCAAAATTGAGTCAGACCATTTTACTGCCATCAATTTTACAGCAGGCAGCACTGCAAGTAGTTTAAAATGGTATTTTTTTAAGGTGAAGCAGGCAGGCATCTGCTCTGGAGTGTACAGGCTGCAGAGCAAAGTGCAGAGCAGTATCTAGTGGTCACATAGTGCTTGACTTCTGCTATCCAAATCCAGAACTGACATCTTGCAGCTTATGTCAGTGCTATAGCCCCTTAGCATTTTTTTCATGTGGTTAATTTTTCTATTGTGTTGCTTTAAACAGCCTGTGTAACTTGTTTCTACTGGCCAGATTCTGGCCTGGCAGTTGTGAGTGACAATTTTACAAAGCCTGGAATTTTGGCTTTCATGTTATGTCCGTTGCTTGGGCAACCATTCAAACATTCCATCTTCCATAAAATCTTTGAATTAATGTATTGATTTAAGCAAGGTCTGCAGGTTTCTTTGTGGTATGAAGTATGCACCAAGTTCCTTATGAGAAGTCACTGGGTGGTTGCTGCACGTTTCCAGTTGTCAATGCTCAGTGGTTAAAAAGTCATACTTGGCTGGTGAGGTTTTACTCACACACAGGCATGTACCAGTCAACAAAATGTAATTTAAGCCGTTATTTGTGGCAGATATGCTCTGAATTGTTGGTGTGCAAAACACAGAGCAGAAGAAAGACAGTTTCCTAATTCTTGCATCTGGCTGGTAAGTGTGTGTGAAGCAGCAGCTCTCTGCTGAAGGGGGACACTGTGTGTGTTATTAAGATACTCTGTACTTACCAGTTCACACGAGAAAATGTGTCAGGTTTGCCAGCTTCAAGGAGGTTTTCTTGTCAGTGCTATAGATTTAATTAGAGACTGAAGGTAGGGGCTTTTTCTTTCAGGTATCAGCACCTCTAATAGAAGTTCAGTATGGCCCATCACGCTTTCAGTGGCATTTGTGCAGAAGCTGCTGTTTGCACAAGTCGGGATGGTGGGAACTTGGTAAGAAATTCAATAGCAAGGAGGAGCAAGTTACTAAAAATACTGAAGATCAGCTTTCAGCAGCAGCCACAGGGGGCTCTACAGTTAAAGATATCTTAGCACTTGGTTACGTACAGGCTCAGGAGCCAAATTTTAGGTTCTGTTTTTTTGTTGTATTAAACTTGTGACTCACCTGTATGTGCTCAGAGTACACTAACAGATGCTTGGCCAAGTCATGCAAATTTTATCATCTCTTTAAAAGTTCAACATTTTAGGGATAAAAACACCTTTTTTGCATATACTGTAATGAACAAAAATCTGTAATAAGGCCTGGATTTCTGGGATTGCTCAAGTCTGTCCTTGTCTTTGCTTAATACCTTTCTGCAAGAGACTTCAAATTATTCCATGTTTTTTTCGGAGCCAAATATGAGCTCCCTCTGATGGCTAAATAGCAAAATTATTTTCCTTAGCTTAGGAACCATACTTGTATATTAAGGAACCTGGTGAATTCACAATTCATTTTTAGATGCACAGTGTTGCTCCAGCCTAATTCTGTACCCATGGGAATTGCAGTGGACCAGAAGGGCAAATGGAGCAGGTTTGGGACCAAATTCTTGTTTGGCGTAACTCATTAATACTTATTGTAGTAAATGGAAGTAAGCTGTCTTGTTGGGCTGATTGTACTCAGTGGAATAACACCAGCAATTAATTTGGCTGTGTGAACTTAACACAGAGAAGCATGTTCAGTTATGCACTTGGAAGGTTAATTCAGATTCAAGTTCCTGTACTGGTACAAAGGTAATTGTATATTTAAAACTCTGGGCAAAACCAGTGTGCTACTTTGTGTATTCTTTTTCTGAGCATCTATATTTTTCTTCTCAGCAGCATAACACACAGGGACATCCTGTCATTACATGTCATTATACTATCAGTGCATAAGACAGTTTACCTTTGCAGTCTATGGCATCTTTCCTGCTGCCATTCACAAAAAATTTCACGGTAGGAAATGCTTGAATATTAAATTCTTTTCTCAGATCATGGTGATGTGTCACATCAATTTTGCCAAACTGGATTCTTGGAGCTTCTTTTTTAAGCTGTCGTGCAGCCTCAGCAAATTCTTCAGAAAAGTTCTGAGACGACTGAGATAGAGAAACATCTGGAAAAGGCCAATCAGAAGCAAGTGGGTTACATAAGCCACAGGCTGAAGCCTTCTAGTGGAGGTTGTTGGGTCAAGTAGTAGCTGGAGGGTTTGAGTAGAGTCTTTTATGACTCAGAAGTAAATGATATATTATATTTACTTGTTTATATTAATGCTGGTTGTTCATAGGTCTGCATGTCCTTGGACCAGTCATGGAGAACAACTAGGAACATTTCAGTAGCCTTCTGTTGGGAATACATGACAAGGAATTAAAAAGTAGTTTGACTGACTGTGTTGGGTATGAGTTAAAGGGAGGTCAAGGGTAGAGTTAGATATTACTGACATTAGGACTCTGATAAGTTCCCACTTCATTGAGGCAAACCACTGTAATGCAGAAACTACTTTTCCAGATAAGATATGAGGAGGGAAACAGAGGAACAGATGTTCTTTTAGAGACTGGCAATGTATTTCTGCCTGCTGTGCTGTGTGCCAGCCCTTCTCTAGCTCATGTGGCAGCTCTGTGTCTGGGGAAGGAGAGGGCCTGTCCTGGGCCCTGCAGCTGTATGTAAGAAATTGCATGTCAATGTAAGAAATTGCATGTCTACCCTATAAAAGTACTGCTGCTTCTGGGGACACTGTGTGTTGAGCCTTTATGAGATATTTTTGCTTAAAATGATTGCCAAGCAGGTGGACTTTTAAATAAAACCTGGGTTGGTTTGCTGTGCAGTTTAAGGGTGCTGATACAGTGAGTGCAGGGTTAGACCGGAACAGTGACTGGACTTTCCAAGAGGAAGGTGTACAGTCTGGAGAGGGTGCAGTTGGAACAAGGAGCAGGAAGCCACCCAGCAAATCAGGATCCAGCACCTTCTAGCTGATTCCAAGTCAATGTTTTACACCAGAAGCAATTTCAATATAACGATTTTTTCTTAATAACCTAAGGTTGCACAGATGCTTTTACCACAGGTGGGAACTTGGAAGCTTAAGTGCTTTTTGCACAGTGAAATGAGAAGAGTCAGAAAAAATTGTTAATGAAGTCCAGACACAGAAGCTGAAGCTCCACAAATATACAGGGAATTTTAAGCTTTATGGACATTAGACATTTATGTAAATTGTTTGAAAGGGTTCAAGATTAGATAATCTTAGATAATGAGAGTTGGTAGAGTTAGTAGCTCCAGGCTGGAGCTGGGAAAAGTGCATGACTTCATCGTGTAAGAAGTAATCACTACAGTCAGAGACCAGGAGAAATTCAAGTACCATTAACCAGATAACTGTGAGACACAAGTTCAGAGCGTGAACAGGCTTATTCATCAGACATATAAAAACTGTTTCCTTGACTACCCAGAAACCACGTGGAAACATCCATCTTGCACCTTTCCCTGCTTTCCTGAGTGATTAGACTTCTCTTCAGCTTTCCATCAATTCCTTTTCATTCCACTCATTCTGTTTGCCTCCCAGGTGCTGTATTTTTCAAGTCACTTGAGTGTTGCAGGAAATCATCACTCCTTTTATTTGGAGCTTTTTCTTGAGTTTTGTTTCGCTTCCTCTGGTTTAGATTTTCATTGACACCGATCACTTCAGGCGCTGGGATGAGAAGCAGCTGCCGAGGTTAATGTGGCATCACAGGCTTCAAACTTGAGGAGAGCTGAGCATCAGCAAAGTACAAGAGCAGGCACAGATGAGAGGCAGCAGAATTGGTGACAAGTCACCAGGGAAGGTATTTTTGTGTGGTGGGACATCCATGTAAAGAAGTGTGCTGTGCCACATCTGCCAGAAGGGAGAGCCCCTTCGATGGCCATCAGCTCAGGAACTGCTCCGTATCACAATGGGAGAGTCTTCATTATCAGTAGTGTTAGTTGTGTTGTAAATAAAAATAAAGATAAATTCAGTACTGGAAAATTAAAAGTGGGAAGAGAACCAGAAATCTTTTATTTTGAGAGACTCTTGCTCTTGAGTACATCAATAACCTGAGTCAGCTGCTACTACTTTTTCATAGTGCAGTTTACTGAGCTAAAATATAGTGACATCTGGACATATAAAACTTTTGCTAAGACATTGATGTGTTTAATGACCCTAAAGCATTCTTGAAGTGAGTCAACTGGAAGCATGAAGAGTTCCTTTTCCTTCAGCTAATTGCTGGTGGCCTCCAATCTTACTTTGCTGCCTTTTGATGGTTTAGGAATTGCTGCAGTCATTGTGATTGTGTCTGTTGTCATGCTGGATACTGATTTCCTACCTTTTAGTTTCTGACATGGTCACAAAATTGTTTTAGCAGTCCCATTTCTCATCTCCTGTGTAGGCTGTTTTGACTGTTGTGCTACAGATATATAATTTTCTCTGTAGAAGACTTTTGGTATGAAGGATAGATTCATGTTTAACATATCAGAGTGGAAGGGTGTTAATCTTGATGCAGTTGCAAACTTTCTTGTGTGACCTTGAATTCTCCCTTTCTTTTCTACAGTGAGATACAGCCATGGTCTCCTGTACTGACCTCTCTACTTTTTAACTGATGTTTGCAGTTGAGATCTTTTGCTATGCAAACATCAAGTATTATTTGAAGTTTGGATCCTTATTCAAAGCATTCACTAAAATAGGCTTGTGTGAGAGACACCTACATGAGGGACCCATGCTAGTCAGTAACTCTGCACAGGCAACTAAATCATCATCTAGTGACTCTTTTACCTGTCCAGACATGTGTTCCCACATGTCCTGGGCATTTTAATATGCACAGTGCCAGCAATTTGACTCTTTTCAGATTTCCTCCTAAAAGGCTGGCATAGATTTCTGATGGAGTCTACAGGAATGAGGCATCCACATCCCATTGTCTGTCACACTGCACCTGGTTCCTGTGGGAAGCTTAGTTGTAAGAAATAACTATTCTGGTGGGTTTGAACTGTTTGCATTCACCTCCTGTGGTGAGAAGGCCACACCTGAATGCTGAAATCAGTTCTTACCACAGCAGTGAGTATGCTTTGGACATTGGCTTTATAAGTGGGCTGGTCATCTGAGCTATATAATTGATTTAAGATCAATCATGCCCCACCTGCTTTCTAGAAATCTCCCTTTTTATGAACTAATATATACATACATAGGCAACAATTTCTTGGTTTTTTTCAATAACGTCACCTTCAGCTTTTGTGCCTGAAAAAGGAGGTGTTTGTCTTTAAGAGTAACCCTCATCTTGCCTATTAAATGTCATTATCCCAGCATAATTGTCAGTCACAGGTTGCAGGAATCCTGTGGCTGACCCAGTGTCTCACTGGATGCACAAATGTTCTGCTAGAAAAGGTAAACATCACTTTTTCATACACAAGGGCAGGCTCAGCACACAAGGCAGCAGGACAAGGTCTGCAACACTTGTGTGCTTGTGCTTAGGTTAATCACATGTTTATCCAGGAACTGGCAACTTTTCACTGGAAAGGACAGGAGTAGTCATTCTCAGAGATCTGTGGAATCAAGCATTCACTGGGATCTGCACCTTTCCTGAATTCTTCTGATAGGTGGGAGGAACTGGCATTAGCATGTGCTCTGAAAACAGAGCTTCTGGTGTTTGTGTTCATAAGTGTATGAAGTTTATTCTGCTTCTGACAAGCATAAATGTTTGAGTGCTTGGGATTTTTTATGTGTGCTTGTTTGTTTGTTTTTGCAGTGAAAGTCAATAGAGGGACTTACATTCAGCCAGTGTGTGGTGTGAACAGCGACATTCTCCCATGCAGGGAACGCTGATCTAAGACCTACCTTGGCTGGTGACAGTTGCCCTGGATTCCTGTGTGATGCTTGTATGTTTTCATCACAGCTGGGATGAGGGCAGGAGAGTGCTGCATTTGTGGGCCAATGCTCTGTGTTCATGCTGGGTATTTGCCCTGTGCACTTTGCCCAGCTCCAGAGGGTACCCGTACGTTGTTTGGCACAAAGGCAGAGTGTATTTATAGTAAATGAAGGAAGGCAGACCTGGGGCTCTGGGAGGGTGGAACTGACGGGCATTAGGAGGATTTGGGGGTTGCTGGGCAGAAGACACCAAAACAGGCCTCACCTGGTAAGTGTTGTGGGACTGGTAAGTAAATAATATTATGCAATAGGGAAATTATTGAGATTTTCTCATAATTGACAGGTCTAAGGTAGAGTGTTAAACCAAAGTTTGGAGCTCAAAGTTTTCCCTGTGTTGATACAGCACAAGAGCAAATCCCACTTATTGGGAAGCCTGATATTCCTTTCCTTTCCCTGACTATGTCTCTGTGATTGAGAGTCAAGAAGACAAAGATCTCAGGTCTTGAATTCATCCTGGATTTCTGAAGCTGGTTCCTGGCAGCCCCAAAGAGCTGTGTGATCTGGGCAATATTGTTTTCTCTTGCATTATCTGTTTTCTTAATGGTTCACATAGGTTGCTTATTTAGATAGCCTGTTTTAGGGAGCAGGACATAAAATGTTAGGACTTTATGGCTTCTCTGTGCAGGTGCACATGCATGTCCCATCCTCAGTCTCTTTGTGTTGTGGCAATGAAATGATTACAGCGATTTAATCAGCTTGTTCAGCGTTGTGGAGTCAGTTTTCCTACATCCTGGGGCACTGCCTCACTGCAGGGTAGTGTTTCACTGCTGTTTACTGGCATATCTCCAAAGGGAGCTAGAGAGATTGAGGCCAGTGATTTCCAGGTAATGCATCTGGGCTGTCGAGCTCATCACTCTTGTGAGTGATTCCACAATTCTTTCCAAGGGCTGCAAATGCCTTTATGGTTTGTGGGGCAAAGGCAGTCCATGAGCCTTCAGCGAGCCCTTCAGATATGTTGGCCTTTAATCCAAACCAGAAAGTGATGAGGATCACTGGAACAAGGTGTGGTTGGGGAGCAGTGTTCCGTCTCTGATGTTTTTCGGAAGGTTCAGTGGGGAATGGAAGAGTGTGGTTGTCCTTCCCTTCTGAAGAAACCAGTTGTGAGAGTGGTGGGATATCAGAGAGGTCCAAGACTCTGCTCTGAAGTAGGGGGAACGAAGCCTGATTTTGATCTCCACATCTGTTGAGTGCCCAAGTCCCCAGGCTACTGTATTAGAACAATTCTTTTTTCAGCTCCTGTCTCTTTATGAGTTTTTTCACGTGTCTGTTTTCCGTTTGTATTAGGTTGCAATCCTGAAGGGTGTTGCAATATCTCATTGTTGATAATCTGGGCCAGTACTAAGGTGGTTTGGCAACAAGCCCTTTTCCAAGCTAAACATTTAGATTCTGTACTTTGAATCAGCTCTTAAAAAGCTAAGAGTAGAGAATTATAAGGTTTTTCTGATAAACTATTTTTCATCAAAATACTGCATCTTCAGAAAGATAAAAGAGTTCACAACTGCAGCCTGAATTTGGCAAATAGCTTTAGACCATCCACAATTAGTCGATAAAATCTTCCTAAGTTTCAACACTTTCAAAAGTGTTTAAAAGTTTTAAACATAATGTTTTAAATAATTTTCTAATGTGATTATTCTGAAAGTTTAAAAATACATAAAGTTTCATGGTTTTGTTTCTGGAGTAGTGACATGTGTGTTATGATCCAAACATATTTTTAGTTTCATTAATCTGTTAGTGTGTTTTAGGTTTTGTCTTTAGAAAAATACAAGTGTTTTCATTTCATACTGACCTACACTACATTATTATCATCATCATCCAGGTTTGACAGTGAAGGCAAAAGAATGAATTAGATGTACTTCTTCAAAGTTAGGATATTGCCTTAATTTCAAATATCCCCTCCAAATATGGATCCGTTTGGGGGGTTCAGCTTATGCCTGTTTTTCATGCCTTCTTCTAAAGGAGTGCTGGTTTGCCAGGTGTTTGTGTAATTAAAGGCTAAGAGGGTGTGTGCACTGAGCTCAGCGAGTGTGGCTCAGCAGAGTCAAACCCAAGCAAGAGAGACAAAGCTTTCACTGTCTTATGCAAATCAAAGGGGTTTTGCTGCCAGCAAGCTGAGGGGAAATACAGCTCCATGTTTGTGGCCTGGGAATTTATACAACATCAGAACTTTCAGATGGATAACATCATGAGGACACACCTTTTGGGTTTTGCTTTTGTGTTGTACTTGATGCCCAGACTTTATAACAAGGCTGGTTACTCAAAAGCCCTCACTAGTTTTCTCCCCATGAGGAATGAGCATGAACTTAATAGAAGGACCCTGAACCTGCCTCCACCTGATCGAGTGCTAATTTAAGGGAAATGGTCCAGTATAATGCCATTACAGACACCAGCATGTTGTGAAAGGATGTTCTCTGAAGCCTAAACACTCCCATCCAACAAAAACTTCATTCACAGTGCTGATGAAATGCTCTCTGATTATTTTTTGGTTGTTTTTTCTCTTTTTAATATGTTTCACCCATAACTGTTGTGAAATGCATACTTGAAAATTAGGCAGTGGAAGCAAAGAATGCCAACTCAGCACTGTCTTATGTAGCAGACTGGTGTTTAACCACCCCAAAAAGGAATAAATTACTGTAGCTATGATCAGAAATAGATACATGAAGAGAAACAAAACAAACAAGGACTTGTGGGAGACAAAGCAATGGTGGAACAACCATACTTGAGTGTCCCAGCAGCAGTCACGCTCACAGAGCCATCAGGGAAAGAGACAGTGGAAATGGATACTCACAGAACTTCACCAGGAGGTACTTGGTTTCCTTCAATGCTCTGTCAAAGTTGCTTGCTTTCAGTAAGAGGACATTGTTCTCCTTTTTTATTTTGGGGAGTTTGGCCTTCTTTAACTTTGCTTCATTTGGGCTTATGCTGTCTGCTGCCAGGAAGCCTGCAAGAAACAATAATAGAAGAAGGGAAAACTGATGTGTCTTCATATTGTTCTGCCTTTATCCAGATACTGAGAAAGAAAGAAGCAAAGGAGCACGAAGCAGCAGGGTTTGTTGCTCATATGGCTGTGGCTGTATCAGCCAAACCAAGGGGCTGATAAAGTTGACAAAGGAGTCTACCACTAGTGGAGCCAACTGCACCTTTCCATGGCAAGGTTAAAATAGTTAACTGCTTCCTGATCCACTTTAGAAGTGTTTGGGGACAAAAAAGTGTCTGTGGGAAAGTTGGGTTTAGTGTTTCTGTAAATAATCAGAACGCCAGGGAGAGTGTGAGAGAGCACAGGAGGAAATGCTTGCAGAAGGAGCAGTCAGTTCAGAGTGCACTTCTGTAATTAGATACCGAGGTCTTGTCAGTGTTACCCAGCACAGGGCTGCAAACAAAACAGCAGCTGAGGGACCTGGGACAGCATTTGAGGGCTGCTCCTCTGGCTGATGTTTAGTTGTCTCTTGGACTGATGGAGCTCCTTATTGTGGCTCTGATTGAGAGTGTGCTGAAGTCAGGGAAAAACTCTCATTGCTTTGCATACGTAATTTGAATATCTGTCTCTCTGCAGTGTCTTGTCTGTGGGGATCCCCTCTCTACTTGAGTGCCACGTTGTAGCTCAAGATACTACTTTGTGGGTTAAACCATTGGTTTTCAGTGGCAGCACAATTTCGTGGTTGTTTTCATGCCTGGTGGGAGTGGGGCTGGGTCTCAAACTCTTTCGTAACAATCTCAAAGGCCTTGGGTTGTAATGCACCTTGAGATGTGTTCTATTAGTGCTTGTACAGGGTGCCTAATGAAATCAGAGCGAGCTGTGTATTCAGGCTGCTTGCAAGATAAGATCGCACATAAATACAGATTCAGCAATCAGGTACTAAAGGAGGGGGGGAGGGGGAAGGCAGAAAGATAAGAGTCTCCCATTTGACTTTGTGGTCTTTTTCTCTTCGTAACAGGCTCTTTTCCAAAGATGGCTTTCAGGTAACATCCTAGTAAGGTTTAAAACCATCTTTCAGAATTACAGGTTAAAACTGACAAGGCCTGTTTGATCTGAACAGGCAGTGTTTAAGCTCAGAACACAGCCTAGGGCTCCCAGAGAACAGGTAGGATGACAGAACCATTTGCTTAGAGAGCTGATTTTCCCCTGTCTGCCACTGAGATAAAGAGCAGTCAACTTAAATCCCTCCTGAAAGCCTTCTACCATGAAACAGGTACCATTTTGGAAGGGGCTTCTAACCTCTGTCCTGAAAGGAAACTGCAGTAAAAGGAGGATCATGCAACACTCCATCCTGCCAGGACAGACTGAAGTGAGGAAAAGAGTGGGATTTTGCAGAACTGAACAGAAAATTTAAAAGAGTGGTGTGTTGGGGAAAGGGTGCATGGCGAGAGGTTTCTTCGTGCCCCTGCCTGTCACTCCACATGGTACCCCCACTGAATTGGGGAAAGATTCCCTTAAATATAATTTGTGATATATTCTTAAAGATTTGATTACACTAAAAGCAAGTTTTTCAAGAGATTCAGCATCTGTGAGGGAAGATCCAGTTTACTTGATTTTCAAAGCTGGGCTTTAAATACCTGTGGTATCATCCATTCTGTCTCTTCCACTTATACCCATATATTGTGCAGAAAATACTAGGAGAGACTGGAAGCATTGGCATTTTCTTAGCAAGTTTGTTTTACAACACATATCTTTTCCCAAGTTACACCCTCCAGCTGAAGTGCAAAGCAATTGGAACTCTTTGGCATTTCACCTTTGCTCACTCACTGTTTATTCTGCATTTATTCGATGCCCCTAAAGAAAAAAGAACTCACAAGGGAATATTTCAGGGATACTTGTTTTATTGGTGCTTAAATTCAGTGTGACTCGCCATCTAGTGCATATTTAAGGCATAGCATAATTACAGAGACCTTTTTAAGTCAAGGTGATGGTGTCCTCAAAACACTTAATAACAAGTGGCATTTTATTTCTGTAAGCAGGCAAAGTAAAATATAAAATTTAAAGGAATCAAGACAGATATTTAGAAAAGGACTGGTAAGTGAAATTTTAGAGATGAGATATGAGAATCATTCATCAGCTGACAAAGTAGAGAACAAAGATTCTAATGAAAAAGCAGTGCATAGTCTTTGCCAGATAAGGAGGAACACAAAGTAATAGGGGAAGACAGGGATGTGCACAAACAACCTATTTATTCAACCTGATTTGCATTAATTTATCCAACATCATAAAAGAGACAGCATCCAATACCTGGCTCATTTTAAATGTATTTTCTTTCATTTCAGGTGACTGACTCCTTAGCTATACTCCTGGATTTTTCCCCCACTGTCTGATAAAACATCATTTATCATGAGAACATTTATTAAATCCTGGATTCCTCAGTGTCTGCAGATTCTCAGGTTGCCTTGCAGACCATTCCATGGATACAACAGGCTTCTGACATCTCAGATTATTGCCCATTATGATTCTATAAACCAGTGCAAAACAGAACTGCCAGAATATTTCAACTTTGCAAGTGATGTCTTAGATGAGTGGTCACAACTGGAAAAGGTAGTATTTTCTTTCACTTTCTAGACATTGTGTTGCAGTTTAACCCCAGTTGGCAACCAAGTACC